>ML106675.1:0-44537 GCA_003697995.1 Taxidea taxus jeffersonii | reverse complement strand
AAAAAAAAAAAAAAAAAAAAAAAAAAAAAAAAAAAAAAAAAAAAAAAGAAAGAAAGAAAATAATAGACAATATCCAAACTACTTTCCTAAGTAAGAGCAATCTACTAAACAAAAATCTTATTTAGTATACGAAAGCTAACATTTGAATATCTATTTTATCAAATGTAACATTATAAACAGAATTCAATGAAATGCAGGAAATTAAGTCAGATGTTATTTGGCCAGGATAAAACCTAAAATATATTTGTTAGAACAAAATCCCTATTAAGGTCTTATTTGATTGTCCTTTGCTTCTAATATGGTGGAGAAAAACTGACATTTTAGGTAAATTAAGTTCTGATTAATAAGGGTTTTACTTTCTAAAATAACATATCTGAATTTCAAGATTGGAAGCCTTGGGCATGGATATAATGTTAAATAAAAGTTAATGGGTGGGCGTTAAGGATTTAATGTCAATATACCTTTACTGAATTGAGTAACCTCCTACTTATGCTCAGGTCAAATCTTAGAAACTAATATAAAAATATGTGAGATATCTTTTCTCCAAAGAAATCAAATTATGTCCACAAATGTTCATTTCACTTACCTTTTTAACACCTCAGAAAGAGTCAGATATAACATGACAGAGAATTACATTTTTTTAATCAATTCTCCATTAGAATCCTCAGAACTTTCTTAGAAATACTTATTATTACCACCACTTTCCATGGTGAAATGTCAAGTTGAGTATGACTTATTTTATGGTCACTCCCATTGCTACCACCCAAACACTTGTGTTTTTTCTTGGAGGCCACAGTTTACTCTTCTACACTTTTCTCTTCCTATATCCCTACTTCAGTTTAAATTATACAAACTGTCAGGTGTATTCTAAACATCACAGACTCTCAACATATATTTATTGGCTGGGAAAGGGAAAAAGGTAAGAAGGAGAAAAGAAGTAGATTAAATCAGTGCATATTCCACCCCAACCCCCACCAGTTGCCTTCCTCCCTATTTCTCAGACCAACATAGCACTCATCCTCAGTCATACAACCTCAGTCATACAACCTCAAATTCAGCAGGCATTTTATTGGTTCCCCCGAATTTTTCAATCTATTTTAGGAAACATCAGTGTAATAAATGGATAAGTCAATAAGATACATAATGTGTCAATAAGATACATAAGAACCCCCAAATTAATTTTATTCCCTCTCTTCCAGTTTTTATGTTTCCCTTCTTTTGACATCTTCCCCTAACCCTACGTAAGCTCCTTCTGTATCAAAATCAAAAATTTGTCTCAGTTCTAAGTCCCCTCAGTCCTCCCTTTCTCCTTCATTCTCAGTCAACATCCTCCAGTCACTTTTCCTATTTCCTTGCTTCCCATTAACTCTTCAAACTATTATAATCATAATTCTATCATCTAATTCATTAGGAATTGAGTGCACCTCTTACATGGCGTTATTTTCTTGGCCAGCTCTTCTTGGGTTTCATGATTCCTCACTTTTCCAGTATTCCAAACACTCTTTTCTGTCACACCCACTTGTCTTCTTGATAGGATCCATTAGACATTCAAGATGACCACACTTGGCATCAAATTCAGTTAGAAGAAGAAAGAACAGGAAACATTTGCCAGTAAAGCAGGTAGACTTAAAAGATGGCTCTAAAAGATACCCATGTCCTAATCCCCAGAAACTGTGAATACATTACCTTTAAAGATAAAAGCGACTTTGCAGATGTGATTAAGTTAGGGATCTTGAGATGGGGAGGTTACCCTGAATTATCTGCATAAACCCATATAATCACTGGGGTCCTTATAAGAGAGAGGCAAGAGAACCAGAGTCAGAGAAGGTAATGTGACAGCAGAAACAAAGAGGAAGAAGGAAACAGTCACTCAAGATGTTATGCTGATGACTTTCAAAATGGAGAACAGGGCCATGAGCCAAGGAAAACAAGCACCCTCTAGAAGCTGGAAAATATAAGGAAACAAATTTTCCCCTAGAGCTTTCAGAAGGAATACAGATCTGATGACACATTTTGGACTTCTGATATCCAAAACTAGTGTGCATTATTTTAAGCCACTAAATTTGTGGCTATTTGTTACAGCAGCAAAATATAAAAACTGCTAGATATTCCTCTTCCATGAGAATACCCTCACAACAATCTATGGCAATATACATAACTGTCCAGGACTTTCTCTTTCAAATCTAAGAGGCTGTAGCTAACAGCATGGCATAAGTGTATATGTGTATGTGATCCTCTCAAGCTCTTCTTTTTGGTGCCTCAGATAATAACTCAAGGATGAGGTAATGAGACTTATACGGGTGGGCAGAATATCCACTTTGGCTTAGAAACCTCATGCCCAACTAGAGTCAACATCTTATGCAATACCTCCAAAGACATACTTTTCAGGGTCCCTCCAAGGAACAAACCCAGTTAGAAGACTCCTCCCATTCAGAAAAGCCCAAAGGTATGGCCTTCTCAAATACTTATGATTGATTCATTGATTGATTTAGCCTGGTCCACTTACAGTTATCTAATCAATTTTACCAAAAGCAACGTTGCCTACCTTTATATATCCAAAAGATCAGAGTAACAAAGTGAACAAAAGTCAAATTTTTTATATTAGAGAAAGGCTTTGTTATTAACCCTTTATCCACACCCTAATATGTACTCTAGTTAGGCTCTCTTATTTGTAACGAAAAACTAAAACTAGTTCAAAGAAGAAAGATGAATTATTAGCATGGCACATAATTCAATGAAAATTCAAGAATAAAGCCCAGAGAACAGTAGTTTGAGATTGCAATAATAAAAACCTGTGAAATGTTATGGATCCCAGTGTTTTGCCACTCACGTGACTCAGCTCTTCTGCAAGCATCTGCTTCTTTCTCCTCTTCTTACTAAGAGGCATATTACACCTGCCTGGTTTGTATAGGCAACTCCTAACTCAAAATGGCTCAACTTACAAACCTGTACCCTTTTATGACCTTTCCTATGATAATTAAGACTGTCACAGTAAAACTAGTATTCAGGATCATTAAATTAATGCCAAGTCAGTTGATGCTAGGCCAATCCAATAATCAGAAAAACAACAGGCTGATTCATGAAATTGTGGAATGATACAAGGTAGCTGGGAATCACCCCATATAGGTCTTCTTCCATCTCATAAAAAAGGGTACTAAAGTTGAGAGAGATTAAATAGTTTGTCCAAGATTGACAAACTAGCAGGGACTTTTACAGGCCCTTCCCAGGTTTGCCAAAGGCCTGATGATACAGTAGGAAATAAAACATGTAAATAGAAATTTCAGGCACAGTAAGAAATTGCCTAATGGGATAGCAGGCAGAACTTCTGAATGACAACATGGCCCTTCCACTGGTGACTGTTCTGGATCCCTCTGACCTGACTGGTTTCTCACACTTTGCAGGCTGTATGAACTACCAAATTCAGGATCACCATGGTAACAAACAAGTAGAGGAAAGCTGTAGCCACTTATTCATATTCTTATCTCATATATACTTTGCATTGCTTCTTTGGTGGTCTGGTAGCAATCTGAAGCAAAAGCAACATAAGTCATCATTCCTGCCTACTTCTGAACTTAGATCCGACTTTGTAGTCTGGCCTGACTCTAGAGTTTGTACCTTTTTTTTTTTTAACCTCGCCATGCTGTGCATTACATCTCCAGTACTTACGAGTTTTATAACTATAGGTTTGTACTTTTTTTTTTTTTAAGTAGGCTCCATGCTCAATGCAGAGCCCAGTGTAGAGCCTGAACAACTCTGAGATCAAGACCTGAGCTGAGATCAACAGTCAGATGGCTTAACTGACAAGCTAACTAGGTGCCCCTGGCAGTTGCACCTTTTGATCACTTTTACCCATTTTTCCCACCTACTACACTCTGCCTCTGGCAACCACTGATTTGTTCCTTGTATGAGTTCAATTTTTTAAAGATTCCACATATAAGTGAGATCATACAGTATTTGTTTTCCTCTGATTTATGTCATTTAGTGTAATGCCAGGTCCACCTATGTTGTCACAAATAGAAGAATTTCCTTCTTCTGTAGCTAAATAATACTCCATTGTGTATACATACCACATCCTCTTTATCCATCCACTAATCCATAGGCATTTAGGTTTTTTTATGTCTCAGCTACTGTAAATAAAACCACAGTGAACATGGAGGTGCAGATATCTTTTTGAGTTAGTGTTGTCCTTTCCTTTGGATAAATACCCAGAAATATAATTGCTGGATCATATGTTAGTACTACTTTTAACTTTTTGAGGAACTTTATCATTTTCTATAGTGGAGGTACTAATTTGTATTCCTATCAACAGTGCATGAGAGTGCTTTCTCCATATCCTTACCAACACTTGTTATTTCTTGTCTTTTTGGTAATAGCCATTCTAACAGGTGGGAGGTGATAGCATAGTTTTGATTTGCATTTCCCTGATGATTAGTAATATTAAGAACCTTTTCATATACTTATTTGCCATCAGCATGTCTTCTTTGGAAAATGTCTATTCAGATCCTCTGACCAATTTCTACTTGGATCATTTCTTTTTTTTATTATTGAGTTATACAGGTTCTTTATATACTTATATATATAACCCCTTATCAGATATGTGATTTATAGATATCTTCTCCCATTTGGTAGGTTGCATTTTCATTTTGTTGATAGTTTCCTTTGATGTACAGAAGCTTTTTAGTTTGTTATAGTCCCACTTATTGATTTTTGCTTCTCTTATCAAATTTAAAAAATCAGCACCAAGACTGATGTCAGAATTTACTGCCAATGTTTTCTTCTCAACGTTTTATGGTTTCAGGTCTTACCTTCAAGTCTTTAATCCATCTGGAGTTGATGATTGTGTACAATACAAGTTGTGGTCCAGTTTTATTCTTTTGCACGTTGCAGTTCCCCTAACATCACGTACCGAAGAGATCTTCCTTTAACTATTTTATATTCTTTATTTCTTTGTTGTAAATTAACTGACCACATATGTACAAATTTATTCCAGTGCTCTCAATTTTGTTCCATGAGGCTGTATATATTCCCATGCCAATACCATAGCGTTTTTGAGTACTATAGCTTTGTACTATAGTTTGAAATCAGGATGTGTGATGACTCCATCTTTTTTTTCTTTCTCAGAATTGCTTTGTCGGTTTGGGGTCTTTTGGGGTTCCATACAAATTTTAAGATTGCTTTTTCATCTGTGAAAAATGCCACTGGAATTCTGACACAGACTGCACTGAATTTGTAGATTGCTTTGGGTAGTATGGTCATTTTAACAATATTAATTCTTCCAATCCATTAGCAGAGAATATATTTCCATTTATTTGTGTTCCTCAATTTTTTTCATTAATGCCTTATAGTTTTCAATGTACAGATCTTTCACCTCCTTGATTAATTCCTAGGTACTTTATTATTTTTCAATAAAACTGTAAACAGGATTTTCTTAATTTCTCCTTTTGAGAGTTTGTTATTAGTATACAGAAGCAACAGACTTTTGTACTCTGATTTTATATTCTGCATCTTTACTGAATTTGTTTATTAGCTCTAACGGGGTTTTGTTGAAGTCTTTAGGATCTTCTATATATACTGTCATCTACAAAGAGTGTTTTACTAACAGTCTGTACTCTCAAATACTGTGCTAATTGCCTCCCACATAAATTATGATTTCCTTACATTTATACAATCCTTGGAAGCACCTGAATTTAAACTGATTTATAAGTGACTATAAAACAAACATCCAATAATACTATTTTTTTTTTAATGTTGTTTATTTATTTATTTTAGGGAAAGAGAGAGAGAACACATGAGCAGGGGGAGGAACAGAAAGGGAAGGAGAAGGTTGGGAAAACAATCTCAAGCAGACTCCCCACCAAGCATGGAGCCTGACTCAGGGCTTGATCCCATGACGGTGAGGTCATGACCCCAGCCAAAATCAAGAGCCAGACACTTAACCAACTGAGCCATGAGGTGCTCTAAGACTATGTAACAAGATAATCACAAATACCCAGGAAATCAAGTTATCGCATGTTGTGATACAAATACTAGATACAACACACCAGTAGGTTCACTTTACTGGAGGTGCCAAAGTGAAAATAAAAATAACTTTCTAAGTTATCTTCAAATTGAAATAGATAAACAGCTCTAGAGAAAGCTTATTACAAGACAAAACTCTGGAGATAAGCTATTATAATTTTGGTAAGATTATTAGATTATCGTTTACATTAGTAAACTAAGTATAATTATCATGCAAACATCAGCTTCATAAAGCATATCAATATTTATTTTTAATTAATTGCTTTCACTTATCCTTTTTAATATTTTACTTATTTATACTGATGAATTGGACAATATAGTATAATATAATCACTATAACCAGAATTCTAGCATTATGTCTGCCACCATAAAGTTGTTAACCTTAAATATCACATTACCTCTCAGGAACACATTTTTTTCATGGACAAAATAAAGGTTTCTCTGGCTAACTAATTTTGAGGTCTTTAAAGATAATTTTTACCCTCAAATTTTCAAATATGAAAGCTTTTAAAGATTTATTTACTTATTTTAAAAAAGATGGGACGCCTGGGTGGCTCAGTTGGTTAAGCGGCTGCCTTCGGCTCAGGTCATGATCCCAGCGTCCTGGGATCGAGTCCCGCATCGGGCTGCTTGCTCGGCATGGAGCCTGCTTCTCACTCTGCCTCTGACTGCCTCTCTCTCTGCCTGTGCTTGCTCTCTCTCTAACTAATAAATAAATAAAATCTTAAAAAAAAAAAAAGATTTTATTTATTTATTTGACAGAGAGAGACACAGTGAGAGAGGGAACACAAGCGGGAGGAGTGTGAGAGGGAGAAGCAGGCTTCCTACTAAGCAGGGAGCCCAATGTGGGGCTCGATCCCAGGACCCTGGGATCACGACCTGAACCGAAAGCAGGAGCTTAATGACTGAGCCACCCTGGCGCCCCAGCTTTTGAAAATTTAAAAAAAGTTTATGGTTGGGGCACCTGGGTGGCTCAGTCAGTTAAGCAGCTACCTTCAGCTCAGGTCATGATCCCAGGATCCTAGGATTGAGCCCCATGTGGGGCTGCCTGCTTAGCAAGGAGTCTGCTTCTCCCTCTTCCTCTGCTCCCTCTCTCTCTCTAAAATAAATAAATAATCTTTTTAAAAATTAATGCTATAAAGATTTGAAAGAAAACCATCACTGTAGATTTTATGGCTACTAAAAAAAATTTATAGTTAAATTATTAAAATTAATACAGTTCAGCAGGTTGCTAGAACAATATATAAAAGCCAACTGTATGTGCAACAGAAGAAAAGTGCTTTTTAAAATGGTACGTTTACAATAACAACAACAAAAAAATAAGACAACTAAAAATTCTACCAAAAATGTTTATGGGGAAAAATGAAAATTATAAACCTAAGTTGAAAGCTGTTAAATACATAATTACATGGAGATATACCTTATATATAAAGATTTAATGCCATAAAGAAGCTCATTCTAAGTTAATCTAAAATTTACTGCAATGCACATCAAAATCCCAACAGTTTTAAGAATTTGGCAAGCTGATTCTAAACTTAATATGGAAGAAATAAGACCCCAAAACAGCCAAGACAATTCTAAAAAATAACAAAGTCAAGGAAATCAAGTTACCATATAAGAAGATTTTTCACATAAGAAGCTTATAATAAAAACATTATGGTATTAAGAAATAAGCACTTCGGGTGCCTGGGTGGCTCAGTTGGTTAAGCAACTGCCTTCGGCTCAGGTCATGATCCTGGAGTCCAGGAGCAAGTCCCACATCAAGCTCCCAGCTCCAAGAGGAGTCTGCTTCTCCCTCTGATCTTCTCCCCTCTCATGCTCTCTTTCACTGTCTCTCTCTCAAATAAACAAATAAAATCTTTTAAAAAAAATAAATAAAAAAGCACTTCTTGCTTCTTTGACATCCCAAAACCTTCCTATGTATTTACAAATCAATAAAGAAATTATCCCTTTGCTCCATAAAATCCTTCACAGTCTTAGTCTGTTAAATGGTTTCTAACTATTTAAAGATAAGAGCACGATGCCAGTGGCCAAAGTGCTTCTTTTATCCTGGTCACTATTCTCCTCCTTAGAGCACATTTCAACTTAACTATTCTAAATGTTCCTCTATTCAAGATATTATACACTTCACCCGAACATCATGTGGACTGGCAGACAGATCAGCTGCCAACGGTGAGAATAAAATGACAGATTGTTAAGAATACATAAGTATCTATATTCAAATACTGTTATTTATATTTTTACAGAGTATACAAGAAAAAACATTGGGAAGTGACAGGAGGCAAGAAGCAGAACAATCAAAGTCGTGAGTTAGTATTATACTTTGACAATAACTACAATATATTGCAAATTATTTACAAAACAATTACTATAGTTCCAGTCCTTTTGTACATAAAAATTAGACAAAATCATAGGATAAAAATAGTAAGAATAAAATTTTGAATATATACTTATTTATAAAATTGTATAAATTGCAATGTGTTTTTTTAAAAGCACTCAGTGACCTCCCTGTACAGAGTACTCTATGATGTTCTACACAGTGACACAAAGGAAAGAAAGATACATAAGTAGGAAAGGAGGGCACAGAGGATATAAAGTGTTTTAAGTGGAATAAATGCTCAAAATATATATATAAATACATATAGAGAGAAATGAGAGTGACTAAATATTATGTAGTAGGTGCCATAATGAATCTACAAATGAACATAGTAAATTGGAATTAACAAAGCAGTAAGACTGAAGGTTGGATGAACATTTTGGATTTTTCAGAAAGGCAACAGAGAGTCACCGCAGGTTCTTGATCGTGGGAGTGAAAACATGAAAGCGGTGTCTGAGAAAGAATTCTAACAGCTGTGTGTAGGATGAGTTGGAGGGAAAAAGAGACTAGAGACAGGGAATAAACAGCTACAAAGCTGTTGAAGTACAGAAGCATGAATTATAGCTACAAAGCACGACGATGTACAGAAGCACGAAGTACGTGACACATCACATAATAAAAATTAAGACAACATAGAAACTGTGCAAAAAATAAATAAATGAGGAAATAGGAGAGGTATTCCTTATATTTATTAAATTAAGTACTTTTATAACACCTCAGTACTACATTCAACATGTAGACATAGGTCTTTTAAGTTACTAAGGTATTAAATGATCAGTGTGCATAATACCAACCTCTATAGGACTGGAGTAAGAATAAAATTGTTATTATTAAAAGAATTCTCTAATTGTAAATGCCACATAAATATTAATTGTTGCAGTTTCTTAGGGAAGAGATAGTTGTGAAATAATGGAAATGCTCCAGCTATAAAGTTGAAAGATCTGAATTCAAATTCTGGTTCTAATATATAATGGTAATTTTAGTGGACCTTAAGCAAGTCATTTAACCATTCTGAGTAACTATTTTTTTTTATCTCTTCATTTTTATTCAAATATAATTAATATACAGTGTTATATTAGTTCCATTTATACAATATAGTGATTCAACAATTCTATACATTCCTTAGCACTCATCACAGTAAGTGTGCTATTTAATCCCCTTCACCTATTTTACCCATTGCCCCCACCCACCTCCCCTCTGGTAACCAGAGTCTGGTTTTTTTGTCTCTTTTTTTATTTGTTCATTTGTTTCTTAAATTCCACATATGAGTGAAATCATATGGCATTTGTCTTTCTTTGACTCATTTCACTTAATATTATCTTCAAGATCTTTCCATGTTCTTGCAAACAGCAAAATTTCATTCTTCTGATGGCTGAGTAATATTCCATTGCCTATATATATATCTACCACTTCTTTATCCATTCATCTATGGATGGACACATGGGCTGCTGGTATATCTTGGCTATTGTAAATAATGCTGCAATGAACCTCAAGGTGCATCTATCTTTTCGAATTAGTGTTTTTGCTTTCTTTGGGTAAATACTCAGTAGTGGAATTACTAGAGCATATGGTAGTTCTATTTTTAGTTTTTCAAGGAACCTCATACCATCTTCCATAGTGGCTATATCAGGTTGCATTCCCACCAATGGTGCATGAAGCTTTTCTCCATGTCCTTCCCCACACTTGTTATTTCTCATTTTATTATTTTAGCCACTATTACAACTGTGAAGTGAGATCTCATTGTTGTTTTGATTTGCATTTCCTTGATGATCAGTGAATTTGAGGATCTTTTCATGTGTCTGTTGGTTGTCTATATGTCTTCTTTGGAAAAAAGTCCATTCATGTCCTCCACCCATTTTTAAATTGGATTATTTTTGTGTGTTTATGTGTTGTGTTCTTTATATATTTTCTATATTAACCCCTTATCATTTGCAAATATCTTCTCCCATTCAGTAGGCTGCCTTGTGGTTTTGTTGATGGTTTCCCTCACTGTGCAAAAACCTTTTATTTTGGTGTAGTCTCAAAAGTTTAATTCTGTTTTTGTTTTCCTTGCCAAAGAAAGTATAAATACAAAAATGTCCTATGGTTGATGTCAAAGAGATTACTGCCTATGTTTTCTTCTAGGAGTTTTATGGTTTCAGGTCTAGGTCTCTAACCCATTTTGAGTTTATTTCTATGTGTGGCATAAGAGAGTGGTCCAATTTCATTCCTTTTCATGTAGCTGTCCAGTTTTCCCCATACAATTTGTTGAATAGATTCTCTTATTCCCATTGCATATTCTTGCCACCTTTGTCACAGATTAGTTGATCATATAACCGTGGATTTGGTTCTGGGCTGCAAATGCCGTTTCACTGATCTATGTGACTATTTTTGTGTCAGTACCACACTGTTTTCATTACTACAACTTTGCAGTATATCTCAAAATCTGGAATTGTGACACCTCTAGTTTTGTTCTTTTTCAATATTGCTTTGGCTATTCAGAATATTCTATTGTTCCATAAAATGTTAGGATTATTTTTTTATTTCTGTGAAAAATGCAACAACAGAATTTTGATAGAGGCTGCATTATCTGCAGATTACTTTGGGTAGTATGGACATTTTAACAATATTGGCTCTCCCAATCTATGAGCATGGAATATCTATTTGTATCTCACCTTCAATTTCTTTCATCAATATTTTATAGTTTTCAGAGCACAGGTCTTTCACTTCCTTGATTGTTTATTCTTAGGCATTTTATTCTTTTTGGTGCAATAGTAAATGGGATTGTTTTCTTAATTTCTCATTCTGCTACTTCATTATTAGTATATAGAACTGCAAGATTTCTGTATATTGATTTTGTATCCCGCAACTTTACTAAATTTATTTACCAGTGTTAGCAGTTTTTTGTTCGAGTCTTTCAGGTTTGTATGTATAGTATCATGTCATCTGCAAATAGTTAAAGGTTTACTTCTTCTTTACCAATCTGGATGCCTTTGACTTCTTTTTCTTATCTGGTTGCTATAGCTAGGTCTTCCTTTCAGTACTATGTTGAATAAAAGTGCTGAGAGTGGACATTTTTGTCTTGTTCCTGATCGTGAAGGAAAAGCTTGATTTTTCATCACTAAGTATGATGTTAGACATTGGTTTTTCATAAATGGCCTTTATTATGTTGAGGTATGTTCCCTCTAAACATGCTTTGTTGACAGTTTTTATCATAAATGGTTGTGGTACTTTGTCAAATGCTTTTCTGCATCTACCGAGATGACAATATGTTTTTTATCTTTTCTCCTGTTAATATGATGTTTCACGTTGATTGCTTTGTGAATATTTAACCACCCTTGCATCTCTGGAATAAATCCCACCTGATCACGGTGAATGATTTTTTAATGTATTATTGAATTCAGTTTGCTGACATTCTGTTTAGAATTTTTGCATCTATGTTCATCAGAGATAGTGGCCTATGGTTTTCTTTTTTGTAGTGTCTATCTGGTTTGGTACAGGATAATGCTGGTCTCATAGAGTGAATTTGGCAGCTTTCCTTTCTCTTCTAATTTTTGGAAAAACTTGAGGTGAATACATATTAACTCTTTATTTTTTCTAAAGTCTTTATTTTTAAGTAATATCTACAGCCATGTGAGGCTTGAATCCGTAACTCCAATATCAAGAGTTGCACACTCCAACTGAGCCAGTCATGTGCCCCTTATCTTTAAATGTTTGGCAGAATTCACCTGTGCAGCTGTCTGGTCCTGGACTTTTGTTTCTTGGGAATTTTTTGATTATTGATTTGATTTCATTGCTAGTAATCTGTCTGTTCAATATTTTTATTTCTTCCTGACTCAGTTTTGGAAGATACATATATCTAGGAATTTATCCATTTCTTCTAGGTTGTCCAATTTGTTGCCATATAACTTTTCATAATATTCTCTTATAATCCTTTGTATTTCTGTGGTGTTAGTTGTTTATTTTTATTTTTTTAAGTACTCTCCACACCCAGTATGCGGCTTGAACTCATAACCCAAAGATCAAGAGTCACATGCTCTACTAACAGAGAGAGCAAGGCACCCCTGTGATGCTGGTTATTTTTCTTCTTTCACTTCTGATTTTATATGAGTACTCTCCATCCTTTTTTTATGAGTTTGGCTAAATATTTACCAATTTTGTGAACTTTTCAAAAAACCAGATCCTAATAAAATCTTTAAAAAAAAAAAAAAGCAGCTCCTGGTTTCATTTCTGTTCTACTGTTGTTTTGTTTTGCTTTTAGTCTCCATCATTTATTTCTGCTCTAATCTTTATTATTTTCTTCCTTTTACTGGTTTGGGGATTTGTATCTTCTTTTTCTAGGTCCTTTAGGTGTAATGTTAGGTTGTTTGAGATTTTTCTTACTTGTTGATGTAGGCCTATATTGCTGCTAACTTCCCTCTTAGAACAGCTTTTGTAGCATCCTAAAGATTTTGAACCATGTGTTTTCACTTTCATTTGTCTCCACATTTTTTTAAAGATTTTATTTATTTATTTGACAGACAGAGATCACAAGTAGGCAGAGAGGCAGGCAGAGAGAGGGGGAAGCAGGCTCCCTGCTGAGCAGAGAGCCCAATGTGGGGCTCGATCCCAGGACCCTGAGATCATGACCCGAGCCGAAGGCAGAGGCTTTAACCCACAGAAACACCCAGGCGCCCCTCCACATGTTTTTTTAATTTCATCTTTGATTTCTTGGTTGGCCCATTCATTGTTAAGTAGCAAGTTATTTAGCCTCCATCCATTTGTCTTCTTTTTGTGATTCATTTCTGGTTATAAAACTAGAATGTAAAACCATTGTGGATGGAAAAGATGCATGATATGATTTCAATCTTTTTGAATTTGCTGAGACTGTATTAGTGCCCTAACATATGATGTACTGTGGAGAATGTTCCATGAGCACTTGAAAAAAATGTGTATTCTGATGTTTTGAGATGAAATGTGCTGAATATATGTTAGATCCATGTGGTCCAATATGTCACTCAAAGCCACTGTTCCCTTGTTGATTTTCCGTCTGGGTGATCTATCCACTGATGTAAGTAGGGTGTTAAGGTCCCCTATTATTATTGGATTACTATCGATATCTTCCATTATCTCCGTTAATAGTCGCTTTCTGTATTTTGGTGCTCCCATGTTGTGTCCATAAATACTTAAAATTGTTATATCTTCTTGTGGAATTGTTCCCTTTATCATTAGGTAGTGTCCTTCTTTGTCTCTTGTTATAGTCTTTATTTATTTTAAAGTCTATTTTGTCCAATAGAAGTATACTGCTACCCCCAGCTTTCTGTTCACTTCCATTTGCGTGATAAATGTTTCTCTATCCTATCACTTTCAATCTGCATGTGTCTTTAGGTCTGAAGTGTGTTACCTTAGAAAGTACATAGATGGGTCTTGTTTTTTATCCAGTCACCCTATGTCTTTTGACTGGAACATTTAATCCATTTACATTAAAAATAATTATTTTGATAAGTATATCCTTATTGGCATTTTGTTCCTTGTTTTATGGTTGTTTTTGTAATTCTTCTCTGTTCCTTTCTTCTCTTTCTCTCTTCCCCTATGGTTTGATAGCTTTCTTTAGTGATATGCTTCAATTCCTTTCTCTTTATTTTTTGTATGTCTATTACAGGTTTTTGATTTGTGATCACCATTAGGTTTTTAAATAACATCGTATGCCCATAGCAGTTTATATTAAGTTGATAGTTGCTTAAGTTTGAACCCATCCTAAAAGCACTAAATTTTTACTTCCCCTCCCCTCATTTTGTATATATGAGCCTATACTTTACATCCTTTCATTTTGTGAATCCGTTGACTAATTTTTATAGATAGATTTTACTGCTTTTGTGCTTTAACCTCTGTACATGTTTTATAAGTGACTTATCTATTTTTATTATGTTTGCAATTACCTGTAATATTTTTTCCTTTCCTAATTTTTTTTTTTACTGAGTAACTATTTTTAATATGTAATACAAAAAACAATCTCTCATAAAGGCCTCAAGGGGTAATGAAATAAGCCATTAGAAAATCCCTACATAGTATCTGAATTATTGTGAACAGTGAATGTGTTATAAAGGAGTGTGGAGAAAGAAGCCAGAAATAGGAGCCCATTTTGTCTGACCTTACTAGAGAGAAAATCACAAGTATTTTTAAAGAAACATAAAAACCATCCCCTTCTCCATATTAATTTAATGAGTACAAAAATTCCCTGAAATATCTTATTAATGCTCCATTTTAGAAAATACCCTCTGATGTACAAGATCAAATCCACAGCAGCTTAAAAAACAATGGTCAAAAGTTATACTGCCAACAGCACTTTAAAACCAACAATAACAGGCAATCCATGATTTTTTTTCTTAGGTTACAGATACATTACAAGAATTCACACTCCTAATTCTAATATTTATTATTTTAAAAAGAAGTAAAAAGGGACACGGGACCCCCAAAAAAAGCCCATCCCAAGGGAACTTAAGTAGTGGAAAGGTAGGGAATAAATAAAGTTGAAGTTTATTTATCTTAAGCAAGACTTTTATAGATTATCTGATAGAAATTAATGAATTTGAAGTTCCTTGGTGAGATCACCCCACCAATGGATCCCTAAAGTATGAGTTAAGGAACAGTTTATAAAATTAACTGCAGAGCACTTTTAGCTCAATGAAGTTTGAGAAATAAGATTTAAAGGAGATAAAAGGGGCACCTGGCTGGCTCAGTCAGTAGTGTGCAACCCTTGATCTTGGAGTTGTGAGCTCAAGCCTCACATTGGGTACAGAGATTACTTTAAAAAAAAATCTTTAAAAAAAAAAATAAAGGGAATATAAATTTATAAAGTATTTATAAATACTTCCTTTCTAGCCTAGACCAATCCGGTTCTACTTGGCTAGTAGTTTTTAGCAAACTATTCATTCATCTCTGTACAATATACTAAAGAAAGTACTGTGAGGATTGCAAACATAGTATGAGAACTAGCATTGAAGAAATAAGATTAGTACATACGAAAAGAGTCACATGACAAAAGTATAAATAAAATATTTATGCAAGAAGGACCAAGAAAGCTCTAGGGAGTGTATAAATTGAATCTGGGCATAGGAAAACTAGAAAGAGGGAGGAAGAAAAGAACTATAGGTGGAATGACCGGTGTAAGGTAATGATAGAGGCCAACAGAGGAACTTACAAGAAGGAAGTGGCTAGAGCATAGGGATTGAAATTAAATTATCAGAATGTCAGATTTGGAACCAGACTACAAAAGCCTTGAGTACTAGCATAGAGGACTTGAACTTTATTTGCATAAACTAAGAGTTTATGAATAAGGGGAGAGGAAGAAAAAGGTTTAAAATAGGAATATTAATCTTACATAGTGATTAAAATATAGAGTAAGGAGGAAAAATGGAGTCAGAAAAGCTGCTGTTAGATTTAACTATAGAAATAGTTTATCAAACAGGATCATAACAAAAACTCACATCCACCCAACTTGTAGTACAGCTAAATCATATTTTAAGAAAAATTATGTATACATTTAACTCCATAAAGTTAATCTTAATGCACTCAGAAGGGGGGCAGATCTCACCCACTCCAAAATTCAATGCATTTATTCTCCAAAGTAAACATGAGATGGGAACTATGATTCTATATCCTCTCAGTCAGTCTCAATCCCTGTATGCCTCTTACAGCATGAGCATCTAATTCTACTCTTGAGGAGATGTACTTTCACATAACATATTCCCTAGTCCTAAGCAAATCACTTCATTAAGTACGTCACCAAGAAAAAGAAAACAGTAATCTGCTCTAGCACTAGAGGAAATGTCAGGCTTAATGGAAAACAATACTATATGGTATTTTATGTGCTATTTGAGAAACTTTCAAGAAAAATTTTGACCGGGGGCACCTGGGTGGCTCAGAGGGTTTTAAGCCTCTGCCTTCAGCTCAGGTCATGATCTCGGGGTCCTGGGATCAAGCAGGGAGACTGCTTCCCCCTCTCTCTCTGCCTGCTTCTCTGCCTGCTTGTGATCTCTCTCTCTGTCAAATAAATAAATAAATAAATAAGTAAAATCTTAATTTAAAAAATCTTAATTAAAAAAAAGAATAATTTTGTTTCAATTTTTGTTTCACATACCAATTTTAGGGCCTAACCTCTGTTTAATGCCTTTTGTTTCCCTTATCTTTGGCATCTTAAGCATATTGGAAGTAGCAAAACAGGGATTTAGTTCAAAACAATTATTTGAGGGCAGAAAAATTCTTGAAAAAGTGAAATGTTTAAAGAATTAACACCAGGCAAATAAAAAAAAAAAGTACCTGAGGGTGGGTAAGGTTACAGAAAGTATGGACAAAGTATGAAATACCTGTCCTCCATGGAACTTAGGTATAAAAACAATAATATGTCTCTTTATTTTCCCCCATAACAACTAAAATCCCTTCCCCTGAGTCAACACTTTCAAATAGTATTATAAAGTCCTGACAAACTATTTATTAAAATGGTCTTTTATATTATACGAACATTTACTTAAAACTAACACAATTTTAGGAAAGAGAAGTGTTTTTATTTTTTTTTAAAGATTTTATGTATTTATTTGAGAGAGGAGTACAAGCTGCGGACAGAAGCAGAGGGAAAGGGAGAAGCAGTCTCCCCACTGAGCAGGGAGCCGATGTGGGGCTCGATCCCAAAACTCTGAGATCAGGACCTGAGTGGAAAGCAGACACTTAACAAACTGAGCCACCCAGGCAACCCAAGTGTTTTTATTTTTAAAGAACAAACTTGTGTTTGCTTTGCCTACCTGACAAAGTATTTCCAAGTCATTATTTATCCAATGCCTATTGAGAAACTACTATATGTAGGTGCTAGATGCTAGAAGTACAAAATGAAATAAAATATAATCCACTCCTTTCAAAGAGTTTATAATCTAATGAGGGAGACATACTATAATTCATATAATCACGTTATAATCAGAGTATATGTAGGATACCACAGAAGCATTAAGAAAGGGGTCAGGAAAGGCGTTTTTAAAGAAGTATTAAAGTAAATTTGGAAGATCAGGTATAAATTAAAGCTATGCTTCCTAAATTTGATTGTGCATCAGAACCACATCTAGAGCTAATGTCTAGGCGTTACTTAAGAGTTAAATCTTAAATCACCAGAGGTGAAGCCAAGAAATCTGTATTTTTAACCACAAGAGATCTGGAATCACAGCCAGGTTTTGGTAGAAGCGAGCCAGAAGTACAGACACCATCCCAGGCAAAAAGAATGGCTCGGTATGGTCAGAACGTGTGAAATACAGACAGAAGATCAGAGAGAAATCAGAACAAGAGTAGTGACATGACAAACGTGACATTTCAAACAGGACCTATGGAACTGATGTGAACTTCCAAAATAAAAAGCAATTACTTGTGTCATGTACTTCAACAAATGATTTGTGACATGAACTCACTTCTTATCAAGTATATGGGAAAATTCAATGTAAATCCTTGCATCTCAAGACAAAGGTAAAACAAGCAAGTTAAAAAACAAGCAAGTTAAAAAACAAAAACAAGCAAGTTAAAAAACAAAAACAAAACAGAGCTCTACTCATCATTTTTATTAAATGTAACAATCATTTTTCTCAGCATACATACCTAGAATATGAACAAAAGTTATAATATTTTTTAACTTAGAAATGTTCCATAATGTATAAAAATAAATTCAAATTGTATTTTGAAATTCAGGCTTTAAAACTAAAAACTGTTCTTAATGATTTTAAGTTTCCAAGCTCTTATTTTATAATAATTTGTTACTTCCTAGGAATTTAGTTAGAGATATCTTTATACTTAATTATAGGAAGGAGTAAAGTAAAACAAGTCACCAATAAGAGGAATATTCACCATAAACAGGCTAAAAGCCAAATTGAATCTTGTATATTGATCTCTGTTTATAAAAAAACAGATGGCTTAAATCCCCAATTCATTCCCCAAAGAAGACGTCATAAACAGAGAGGTAATCAGGCAATCATGTGAAACAGGAATAAGCTTTTAAAGAACATTCTTCAGAACCTAGGGGTAAACGTACCAATTATAATATATAAAATACATCCTATGGTTATATCCTATTTTTTAAAAGTCCCTCTAAATCTTACTTAGACCATTTAAACATACCATAATAACCTATAGACCCAATAAAGATTCACTTACTAAAGAGAAAACTATTGCCAAACTATGCAGAGTAAGTCTCTGGAGGAACACATAGGGTACATAAGCAACAGCAGTTAAGAGCCAAAGGACTAACCACATAGCCCTATTAGAGGAGAACCAAATGACAAATTATAATAATTGGCTAATTACAAGAATAATACCTATAAACTTGATATAGCAAACCATTCTTTCTCAGACTTAATTTAATATACTTTTTAAAATGGTAGTATTATCAAGTTGCCTTAATTTCCAGATGAAATCCAGGAATTAAATTAGAGTTCCTGTCAGCTTCTCAGGCTAAAAGGATCTATTTACATAAAATGTAATATATCTTTGTTTTCTGAGTCATTCACTGCTTCCTTTCTGCTCCTGCGGCACATTACACATATCTCTACTTGCTTTCTATTGCAAGGATCTGAATCCTGCAAAGAGGGTACTATTATGACCACATAACAGCCAAGGAAAACAGGCTAAGCATGATGAAGCAACATCATGAACAGCCAAAGAAACAGGCTTAGCGTGATGAAATCACCACTAACCCAGGTTGCAAACTCAGATCTGGTTGCAAAGCTCTTTCCACTCTGCCTCAAAGGAGGAGAGGAGCACAGGACTAAATAAATCAAACCTAAATAACTGAATTGAGTGCAGTTTCTTCTATAACTATGTTGGTAGTAGCAAAAACAGCTCTATCATATCTGACAAACCAAGTGTGGCGAACATGTAGCTGGGTAGAGGCATGGGGATTTTTTGCCTAGTACCTGAACTCCCTCATGTAATTAGGAAATATCCCACTTTACGAGTCTTCATAGAAGGAAGAGCCCACCTCCATTTATAGAAGCTGAAAATGCCATAGTCATTCCTCCTGTCATCCTTTCAGCATGAACATAGGCACTTTAATCTATGCTCTGCCCATATGACATTTCCACCAAGAACTCTAAATTAAGAGCTAGAGACAGTAAGAACCTGGGCCAGCAAAGGCTGGATTTTGGCAGCAGGCAGCGGCAGCAACATTAAGTTTCCCAAGATAATGGTAGCAGCTATGCGGTAGCAGAGTCTAGCCAGCAACATGTGGCAGCATTATTGTCACTGGATGATTTTATGCCATGATTTCCAGATGTCTTTCTTGCTACCTAGTCTAACATGTTCCTGGCTATATATAGCCTTCCCAGCAATTTGGTGAGCTAATCAATATGCTTTCAATAAATTACTTTTCTACTTGAATCAGTCAAAATTGCCTACAATTAAAAACCCCAAATAAAGCATTTAATAATTAAATAAAAGACACTAAACAGTTATACTTTATCAAATACCTTATAAGGTATTGACTGTTGTTTCACATAATTTTATATAATTTGCCATCATGGTCTTAAGTAACAGCTACTTTATACATGATGGTATGGGTTAACAACAATAAAAAAAAACTTTAAATCAACCTTCTTCAACTCTTCCAAAGCAACACGAAAATGCAAAAATAATAACAATTGTCTAAGGGTAATTTTCACTGAAGTTCAGAATTAAGCTTTATTAAGAATTCTTACCTGTCAGGAATACCTAGCCTCTTGACACTTCTGTAAACAGAGAGAGTATTTGCAACATGTCGATAATTAAACCAGAACCGGGATGTACATACCTAAAGTATTAAAACAAATATATTATTGTTATGAATCAAAATAAGCCACCACGTTACAGAATTATCTCTCTTGAAGTAGGATTTAGAGATGCCTTAAAAAAAGAGTACATCATAATATAAGCTTACAAACAGGAAAGGATATAAAGAATTGTCAATAAAACCAAGCTCTCTAGAAAGAGGTCTTTCATAACTGCTATTAAATAAAAAGACCATTCGGTTTAAGAGAAACCAAATCTTTGGGGAATTTAATCAAATACTGAACCAACTTAGTTACTCTCCATTTATGTGATTCTATAATGTTCCTAAGTCTAAAAGATTAAATTCTTTAGAATCAAAGGCAATGTCCATAATCTCTTCACAGAATAGAAAACTAACTATACTGGGTTATATAATATTCCTTTCACTCTGGACTGCTTCCTAATTCCAGTTATGAAAAATGTTAGATAGATTAATATACAATGCACTTTTACATGCACATAAGAGAATATTATAAAGAAGCCGTTGAACCGAATAGTTTTCTATTTTCTATTTCTAGAAACAATCCAAAAAAATTTTACATTTAAAAAAACAAACTGGGACGCCTGGGTGGCTCAGTTGGTTAAGCAGCTGCCTTCGGCTCAGGTCATGATCCCAGCGTCCTGGGATCAAGTCCCACATCCGGCTCCTTGCTCAGCAGGGAGCCTGCTTCTCCCTCCGGCCTTTGCCTGCCAGTCTGTCTGCCTGTGCTCGCTCTCTCTGACAAATAAATAAATAAAATCTTTAAAAAACAACAACAACAACAACAAACTGATTCCTAAAAATGATACCAGAGGTATTGGGCAAATTTAACGCTATGCCTCAAAAAATCAGCCCTCGGGGAAATCCATTCCAGAGGAAGTATACCTACCCCCCAGCACCCTCTCTGTCTCCTACCACATGCCTCCGCTAGTCATGGGTATAATGACAGCTTTGAGAATCACAGAAATGTTCCTGCCCCTGCAAATGGAAAGGAGCTACAAGATTTTTTTATTAAAATGAATTTTCGGGGCGCCTGGGTGGCTCAGTGGGTTAAGCCTCTGCCTTCTGCTCAGGTCATGATCCTAGGGTCCTGGGATCGAGCCCCGCACTGGGCTCTCTGCTCGGCAGGGAACCTGCTTCCCTTCATTTCTCTGCCTGCCTCTCTGCCTACTTGTGATCTCTCTGTCAAATAAATAAATAAAATCTTAAAAAAATACCATAAAATCCTAAATGAAATAAAAATAAAGCTTGAAATAATTATAACTCAATAAGAAAAAAAATGAACTACCCAATTTTCAAAAATGGGAAAAGGATGAGACCAACCATTTCATAATAAAGGTATTCAAAATGGACAATAAGCTCTTAAAGATGGTCAACTTTTACGATAATTTAAAAAATGCGTATCGAATTGATGAGTATGTAAAAGTCCATGACAATTCATAGTATTGTCAATTGTGTGCGGAAATAAATAACTCATATCCTACTGTTGGGAATGTAAACTAATATAAACCTTCTAAAGGGGTAATTTGCAAGATAAATCAAGTTTGAATATATATTTATCTTTTGATTTAGCTTATATAAGTACACAAAAATATGTAATCAAGAATTTTCATTATAACATTGCCTGTAGTAGCAAAAATCGAAATAAAAAAATCTAGAAATCTACAGATTCCATAACTTGAGCAGAACCAGTTTAATTTATATCTGAATTAATCATAACAAAAATCAGTGTATTCAGTGCAATTTACCACACCCGAAAAGCTTTTCTTGCTATTATAGTATTTGAGCATAAACCTAAGAAAACTGCCTTCCTTTTAACCAGCAATTTACTGAACATGAAATGAAGGTGGCAAAAGAGAAGGGACCAAGAAATAACAACTTAATATAAATTATTCACATTCTCAAAATGAAGTTTAAAAAAAAAGCCAGTGATAAGACAGCTTGTGATATGATCCATTAGTCTTTTTAAAAGGAGAGAGGGATAGACACAAATGTAATTATATGCATTGGAAATTTCTGAAAGGATGCACAAGAAAACAATAATAATGATCATAGAGAATAAAAATGGGAATCAAAGAAGGGTACAAGGACTTTTCAGTTTATACCCTTCCTCACTGTACTTTTTTTAACCATAAATAAGGGTTATCATTATAACTTTTTTTATTAATCAGGAGCAAAAATGATTTACTCAAGGATCTTGAAACTAAAAGGGAATCCAAGTTTCCTTCTATCTCCCTCTGGTGGCGAAAGTTTCTCAGTCACAGTACAATGGCAAAGGGGCATCCCATTTATCTCTGATCATTTAGTCAAGACAAAGTAATTCAAACTGGTAGAGAAAAACATGTATTTTTAAAACCTGAATTACATAACATTGAAAAAAAATGCATGTTTAGTACTTTCAACTTGGCCCTGGTCAAATTTCAAGATTTTCCACTTAAGAAAGCACAATTCATGGGACGCCTGCGTGGCTCAGTGGGTTAAGCGTCTGCCTTCAGCTCGGGTCATGGTCGCAGGGTACTGGGATCGAGTCCCACATTGGGCTCTCTGCTCAGCAGGGAACCTGCTTCCGCCTCTCTGTCTACTTATGATCTCTCTCTCACTGTCAAATAAATAAATAAAATCTTTAAAAAAATAAAAAATTAAAATTAAAAAAAAAGAAAGCACAATTCACTAAAGTCTTACTTTACGAAGTCTGAGTTAATGTGTAAAATATCGCCCACAATACAAAACTGCAGTTGTTGTAAAATACTCAGTAATAATTCTTTTTCATCCTCATTTCATTTCTCATCTGAGAGCCAATTTACTGAGGTTGAAGAGGGGCTCAGTTAGAGGTTTCCCAAACAAGGAAAGCTTCACGTGTGTACAATGTAAGCTAAAAGGCTCTTATTCTAAAGGATGAGCCCTCTGGCAATTAGTTGTCTGAACATGGGCACTTACTCCCTTTCTTGAGAATTCCCATAGAGAGACTAGTCATTGGAGAGCCCTTAGTTTCTGAAGAGCAGGTTATCCTCCAGAATTGGTGGACCATGGCCTGTCTCCTCATTAAGTTTCCCTCTCTTTAAACTGGTCACCAAAAACCTGTCTCCTTATCTTGAGCAGCTTTTGTTCGATTCCTTCATAAAATCTCTTTTGAGGGGTAATATATAGGTGTTCTTTGTGGAAGAACAATAAAATGACCCATGAGCCCCCTTCCTTTTTCACAAAAATTCACTTCCTTTCCTGCCTCATTTCCTCATTCTTTCTTCCAGTCAACCCTTTTCTACAATTTTTTCATGAAGTCAAATTCATTATATCTTCTAATCATGTAAATGTCATTAAATAAATCCTCAGCAGTGAAACTATTATCCAAATACTTTCCAAGTTCCCGAAAAAAAAATGATGATGCCTTTTCTATTAAGGAAATTAAAAATACAAATTTATAAATCCAGATAAATTAAGATGGTGATTTACACCAAGAAAAAAAAAGGGGGCAGAAGAAAAAAACTGGCCAAGAAGCAAACCTTACTAAAAATCAAAACAATTCAGACGAGATCGGGCGCATTCAGGGTGATATGGCCGTAGACAAATCAAAACAATTCAAATTAAAACAAAATTTAATTTGTTACCCAGCAGTTAAAAAGAAATGGCAAAGGTTAATAATACACAGTTGTTTTGCAATTAGAAAAAAGAGGAATAGCATTTCTAGCGAGCAATTATGCTCCATAACTTCCCAGCCTTATAGCTTAGGAATCTATCTTAAAGAGAAAATCAGTCAAGTTCACAAAGGTATATGTATACGGCTGTCTAACACAGCCTTGTTTAAAACAAAAAGTTTAGAATCTAAATGCCCATGAACTAGAGATCATTGAATGGTTTATATAAAAGTATTTATATTATATAAAGTAATATAGCCTTTGGAAATGATTATGCATCTCCATATTGATAGGGGAAGATCTCCAAGATATACTGCTATGGGAATGCAAAATAACAGGTATAAGATGACCTTCATTACATAAAATCATTTATCTTTATGCTTGTGTATGAAGACAAAGGCCAGAAGAATCAAAATGTTAATTCTGGCATGTGTGGGACTTGAAGATATTTTCTTACCCTTTCTTTTTCTTTTAAATTGAGGTGAGAGTCATCTAATATAAAATTAATCTGTCCTCTCCTAAATTTTTCTACAAAATTTTATTTTCTATGATGATTATTTATTTTTGTGGGCAGAAAAAAAAATTTTTTAAGTAGCCTAAATAGAGAGTATCTACAAATTAATATTATAGATAAGAAATACAATTACTGGGGCACCTGGGTGGCTCAGTGGGTTGAGGTCTCTGCCTTCGGCTCAGGTCATGATCCCAGGGTCCTGGGATCAAGCCCTGCATTGGGCTCTCTGCTCCGCAGGGAGCCTGCTTCCTCCTCTCTCTCTCTGCCTGCCTCTCTGCCTACTTGTGATCTCTGTCTGTCAAATAAATAAATAAAATCTTTAAAAAAAAAAAAAAGAAAGAAAAAGAAAAAGAAATACAATTGCTAATTTCCATCATTAAAATAATTGTACATTTTATAAGATTCTTCCTTTAACAATAGTATCCCTAATATAGTCTTATATTTATTTACATATCACTACTTGACAATACACTGAAACCCTAGAATATTAGTTGATACAGTCAATTTAAAATGTAGCCAATTCAAATCAAGGAATTTGTTATAAGATATGAGAAAATGATTTTTTAAAAAAATTTGACACACAAAACTTCTCAGAAACATAACTAATGTGAACAGCAACATATACCTTTATCAAACATACTTACTAGGGCACCTGGGTGGCTCAGTTGTTAAGCAGCTGTCTTCGGTTCAGGTCATGATCCCCAGGGTCCTGGGATTGAGCCCCACGTCAGGCTCCATGCTTGGCGGGAAGCCTGCTTCTCCCTCTGCCACTCCCCCTGCTTATGTGCTCTCTCTCACTGTCTCTCTCTTTGTCAAATAAATAAATAAAATCTTAAAAAAAACAACAAAAAAAACGTACTTACCAAAACAGCCCAGTTGTTTGTATGGCCACTTCTAAAGAACTGTTCTGCTTGATCCTACAAGTCAAATAATATCAAAAACATCAGAAAAGCCACATCTCTGAGAATAAAGAATAGTTAAGATTCATGGAGTCTTTAGTTAAAATGATAGTAAGTTATCATTATGAAAATTTACAGAGGTTCTAGTATTTGACCTTATAAAGAACAAATGTTTTAATTTTGTTAGTGGGCATGGAGAGGAGTTGCTTGTTTTTAAACATTTTATCTCAAACACAACCAGCTCTTCCTCATATGCTTCTAGTTCCCTGATTCTACACATAATAATTAACACCCTTCTTACTGAAGACTCATTCACTACTTCCTACTCTGTGCTGGATGCTTCCAGTTACTTTATTTGAACACAGCAATATATTTGATTGAGCACATTTTCTAGCATGCCTCCATGTACCATTTCCCTGATCTGTTAAAGTCTGAAGCATATCTGCCACTGTAACATCCAATAATATCAACACCTAATTAATGTTTATTATATATAAAAATTACAGTGAATATAAACCTTAGTGACCCCAGATCTGCTATGAAACAGTATTAATTATGAGAAGAGTCATACTGCCTGGATTCAAATCTGGACCCTTTATACACTAGCTGTAACAGTTTAGGACAGCTTCTCTGTGCCTCCATTTCTCCATCTATAAAATAGTAATATAATACCTGATACATAGAAGGTACAAATGGTGACTGGAACACAGTAATTACATAACAAATGTTAGCTGTTTCAATTTTCAGCTGGCAAGAAAATTTCAAAGAGAATAAAACAAAAAATTCCCCCCAAATATATATATATAGATAGATATATATGTATTTTTTAACCTTTCTCAACAGCTGCCTAGATGCAAAAGAAAACAGTGTGCTATAGTGGATAAAGCATTAGTTTAAAAATTTGAAGATTTGGGCTTTAGCCCAAATCCTATCCCACATATGGCTGTGAGACAGGGATAAGTCACTTAGCTCATTAGACTTGACTTTCCTCACATAGAAAGTAAGACTGGACCCAGTAATCTCAAGTATCCCATCTAGCTGAACATTCTTACATCATTAAGACTTCAGTGCAAAATCTGATAACTCTTCTGTGATTCTTTGGACAAATACAGGCACTGCAAGGTTACTTATTCATTCTACATATAATGAATGGAGCACCTATTATGTGCCAGTTACATGTACTGTAGTGATACAAAAATCATGCTGCTTTATCTGAAGAACCCCACAGTTCAGTAAAGAAGCATGCAAACATGTTACATTACAATGTAACATTAATTCATTCATCACATTCATTGGGTGCCACATGCCAGCCATTGTCCTGAGTGAACAGAATACAATGAAGGGCAAAAATAGTCATAGTACTTGCCTCCAAAGAGGATACTATCCAACTTGATAGACACACATTAAGCAGATGAGGGCAAACTATAAATTCTATAGAGATAAGATACACAGTATCATGAAAAAGTACAATAAACTCCCAGAGAGCTGACCTGACCTGATTCTGGCTGTGGGAAGTGGGAAGGCATCAGCAAAGTCTTCCCTAGAAAAGTGACATTTAGGTTAGTATTCAAAAGATGAAGAGAAGAGGGAAGATAATTCCAGACAGAAGGAACAACCTCCCTAAGGGCAGAAAGGAACTTTGAGAAACGAAAAGATTAGCACAACTAGAAGTCAAAGAAAGAGAAGAGTAGGGCCTTGTTCGTGGGTCATAATGAAGATTCTGTTTGTTATCTTTAAGGAAACATTAAAGTGTTTATGGGTGACATGATCTGACTTGCATTTTTAAAAGTTACTCTGGCTGCAGCTTAGAAAACAGACTGGAAAGAAAAGACTTGAGGCCGACCAGTTAGGGAGCTACTGGACTCTTAAGTGAAAGATGAAGGAATAACAGATACTACAAAGCATATATGGATTATAGCAGATGAATGCTACACTAGCTAAGCGTACAAATTACAACAGTATAAGCAAAGGCAATGGATAAGGAAAGACTCTACAGAGGTTATGCTTTTATTGCATCTTAGTAAGAAGACAGAAGAAACAAAAGGTATAAAAAAATCATGGTTAATGTGAAAAAGCACAGAAACAACATAACTACAAAAAAATATAATGGTATCAAAAATGAAGTATACAAGATAAACCCCTAAAATAAAGGAGAAAAACATAATTTCCATTCATATTTGTATTATATAAGAAATATACCTTATAAATATTGACTACATAGATTACCAGCAATTCATGGATACAGCGAAAGGGTGCATGCACCATGTTTTCTAACTGGAGGATATGCATTGAAAAAGTTTAGAACTCATTGGTCTAAACTCAACGTACTTAGGTGGTAGAAAGAATAGACTCCAGTAAGAAGGTCAAAGAGTGGGCAGAAACCAGATTATGAGGTTTAAGTAAACTTTCCTCTATATGCAATGGGAAAACACTGAAAGGATTAAATCAGGAATAACATGACTGGGTTTGCATTTTATGAAGACTAATCTAACAGTTACGTGAGAGACTTTGGAAACCTGGGGGAAACAAGCCAGTTCTTGCAATAGTCTAGGCAAGAAATGAGCAAAGCCCACATTAAGCCAGTGGAACTAGAAAGGTGAAAGCAATTTTTAAAGTTCAGAACACAGAATGTAGTGATGATCAACACGCGGGATAAAAAGTTTATTAAAACAAAGCGGTTTCTGACTCAGTAGCAGTCCTGTAGGAGGTGGGCTAGGCAGAAGATGAAATTTTCAAACGTCGGTTAACTATCCCGGCCCCCTACAGATCCAGACGGTAGAACTGGCCTGAAGTATTGTCAGAGCACTGGATGGAGTAAAGAAGCTTTATAAAGGCCAGAACGTCTTGTGACTCAAAAATGAAACACCGTACCCATCTGACTCCTATCAAAGGGGAGAAATGTAGTTTAGCAATAGAAAAGTAGGTGCTTCACTCCGGTGCTCACATTTCAACTGCTAGGGACTGCACTCTCGTTCGAGTAATGGATCAGGTCCTCCCCCATCTCCTGAGTTTGATTCTTTAAATTCGTGGCTTTAAAACGGCGAAACAGGTCGACAGTGTCCTATCCCATTCCCGGTGACACCCTTCCCAAACACAGCCCAGTCAGCCTTAGTAAGACGCTGATGCTCCCCTTCGCTGCTGGGAATCGGATATCAGCTGGTGCGCTCACAGCCACGACACAGCTGACCTCTCAGGGCCCCGTCGCTCGGAGGGCCTGACTCCTACCTCGATCTGACTAGCGGCCAAGCTGCCGAAGGAGAAAAGCAACAACCCTGCCAGGGTAGTCAAACCCTTGCTGAGAAACCAGGAGGCCACCATCTTCCCCGGCTTCAGCTTCCCGCACCTGCAGGGGCGGAGCGAGGGCCGTAAAGCAGCGCGGCGGCTTTTTGCGTGGCTTTTTTTTTTTTTTGCGACGCTAGCCCCACCTCCTTGAGGTCCGCCCTTCGGCAGCCTTTAGTAAACAGCCCTGGCACAGAGTTGAGGTTTCCTGCTGGAGCAGGGCAGTTGGAAGACTTTCATCCTTTATCTTTGGCTGCATTTTCAGTTTTTGTATTGTAAAATAGACACAATGTTTAAAAAGTTGTTTGAAAGGTGAGGGAGAAAAACCTGTGATCCCTGTAAACTTTAAAAAGGTATTTACTATTCTGCATAGCGCTGCCAATTCTTTGAATATGTGAAGCTGTGTGTGAAGCGAGATGGTATGGGAAGTGCAAGCCTTCCGGCATAAAAAGATGATTGGATTAAACGGAAAAATGGGTGGTTGCTGCAATTAACAGGTTTGGGGGCTACAATGAAAAGCTTGAACATGGAGAAATTGCTTAAATTTTTGTTTCTTCTGTAATTATGGAACTAAAATTTACTTCAAAGAGAGTCTGAGGATTTGATAAGATCATGTGTATTCGTTCCATTATGTTCATTATAAGCATTCAGTTTTGAATCATTTTTATCTAGCATGACAAAAACATGTTTATGCTACTTCGTGATCTTCATAATTTTAAAATTGAATGATAACTTCAAACTCCACCCCCTATTCTTGCCTCAGACCAAGTAATTACCCCTCCACTGGACAATACAAAGTTTCCAAGTTTTACCATAAAAATACTATTGTAAAGCATACTTTTGTGCATTTGGCCTTTTACATTTGTTGGATTATATTCTTTATATAACTTCCTAGAACAGGAATCTTAAGTCAAAATGTACAAAAATGTCAGTGCCTATCAATAATACTGCTTTCCAAAGGATACACTCACAGTGTCATAAAAATACAACCTAACATCAAATTATAATGTTTTTTCCCTCTAAATTCCTTGCTACAAAATGTTACCTCAAGGTTGTTATATTTCTAGTTCCTTCACTGCTCTCAAGATCTGATGTGTTTCCTTGTGTTTATAAACTCTTATGTACTCTAATATAAATATTCTGTTCATAGCTTTGTTATACATATGATTTTGAATACCTTTATGAAGAAATGGCATTAAGCCTTGTCATATTTTTATGCTATTGTTTTTCTTGGTCTCTTGTGTCTCTTTCCATTTTGTTTCTTTAGATATTTTATTTTGTGATGTATTTAATGTTAGGTAGTCAAATTTCGGGTTTTCCCTTGTAAAGCCAAGAAAGCACACTATCAGAGTGTCTTACACCTGAAATGTCACAAGTTCATGCAGGTCTCAGATCAAGTCTTATTTTCTTTGATTATAAATTTAACTGTTGAATTATATAGAATATATTTCTGTATATACCATGAGATGTTATGTGAGTTATCTATTGCTGCATAACAAACCACCCAAAACTCTGTAGTGTGTCCATAGCTAGAGAAACAAGGGTGTAGAAATGGAAACATGATTCTAGGGAGCCATTCCTGTAACAATCTACTATTTTAATCAAAATTGGCATTCCATTATCCAACAGGATTTTCTACATAATGCTTACCTTACCCATTGACTCATAATTATTCTCTTACTAAACATTCATCAGAAATAAAGTACTTCTGGACTTTCTGTTCTCTTCAGTTAAAATTTGTGTCTGTTTTGGGGCCAGTACCATGTTATTTAGTCACCTTTGTTTTTTGTTTTTTTTTAAGATTTTTTATTTATTTATTTGACAGATCGATCACAAGTAGGCAGAGAGGCAGGCAGAGAGAGAGGAGGAAGCAGGCTCCATGCTGAGCAGAGAGCCCGATGCGGGGCTCAATCCCAGGACCCTGGAATCATGACCTGAGCTGAAGGCAGAGGCTTTAGCCCATTGAGCCACCCAGGCGCCCCTAGTCACCTTTGTTTTTAATATGTCTTAATATTTGGCCATTGGGGCTATTTTAGTATACTTAATTTTTCACAAAAATTCTTTGATTTTTGTGATTTTGCCTAGTAATTTGCCAAATGAATTTTATAACAATTTTTCCAAGTTATAGGAAAATAATACTATTTGAATTTTTAATGGGATTATACAGAATCTATTAATAAATTTGAAAAAGGCTGACATCTTTATCATATTTAGTCTTTCATCCTGGAATATGGAACTCTCTCATTTATTTGTGGTTTCTTTTTTTAATTTCTTAGTAGAACTTTAAGCCAGAAATATCTAAATTAAGCTACTTCCTAAGCATTATTAACATTTGTGGGGTTTTTTGTATTGTTAACATTTGTTGTAATTCTTTTTTTTTTTAAGATTTAATTTTTATTTATTTGACAGGCAGAGAAAGATCACAAGTAGGTAGAGAGGCAGGCGGAGAGAGAGGAAGGGAAGCAGGCTCCCCACTAAGCAGAGAGCCCGATGTGGGGCTCAATTCCAGGACCCTGGGATCATGACCTGAGCCGAAGGCAGAGGCTTTAACCCACTGAGCCATCCAGGCACCCCCATTTGTTATAATTCTTAATAGATTTCTTCATTATATAGGAAATACATATATAAAATTATAAATAGGTAATATCTATAATATTATGTATGCTGCTCAGTTATTACTGATAGGCAGATCATATTTTCTAAGTACTCTTTCATTATTTTAATAAGAAGTATTTAATTATACTAATAATGAAAACTACCTAAAACTTTTGTTTGACAAACTGTTTTGGCTTTTCTAGTTTTTTAATAATGTTACCTTCAAATTATTTTTTTGTCTCTTCCTTTCCAATATTATTTCTTGTATTCCTTTTTCACAGTTTATATTACGGCTGATTACTAACTAATAATGTTGATAGCAAGATTTTCTTGTTTCATTTTTGTTTTAAGAGGGATGGTTTTAGCATTTTCCCATTAAATCTATTATTAGCTCTTGGATTAGAATAAGTACTCATTGTCATGTTAAAGAAATAGATTTCTATTTCTCTTTGTTTTTTGGTTGAACCACTGATTTTCAAGTATGGAAGACAGCCGGCTTCGTACCCAAATGTGGGACACAGGAACAGATTTAAACACCACTCAACATGGGAAATAATTTTTTTTATTTGTAAACATGTGAAATAGAATTATTTAAAATTTGGTTAGAAATTGTTAACCACAGATACAGAGAACAGATTGGGGGTTGCCAGAGGCAGGGGACAGGGGTGGGCAAAAGGAGCAAAGGCAGTCAGAAGGTATTAACTTCCACTTATTATATAAGATAAGTGGATTCTGGGAATGCGATGTTCAGCATGCTGACTCTAGTTAATAATTCGGAGCCCCAGCCCACCCCAGCCTGTAAATTGCCCAACCTTGGAGCACTCTGTGTGCCGCATTGACCCTGGGGCAGACAGCCACTTGAGGACCTGACTACCTGAGGGCCGGCCAGGGAGGGAGCATGGCAGTCTTGGCGCCGCACATGGCGCTGTTGCTACCGAACAGGGACTTAGCAGTCTCTTTGGACTCTGAACTCTTGAGTTTGGCCAGTCTTCAGAATAGAGAACACCAAATTGCAATCAGTATAAATTGCCAGGTTGCCCTAGAGACTTTAGTCCTGGGTGTGGAAAGGACATGTCTGCTTATCCCAACCAGTGTACTCTGTGCATGAAAATCAGGGAAGATAGTCATGATATTACAATAATCCATGGGGCGCCTGGGTGGCTCAGTGGGTTAAAGCCTCTGCCTTCAGCTCAGGTCATGATTCCAGGGTCCTGGGATCGAGCCCCACATCGGGCTCTCTGCTCAGCAGGGAGCCTGCTCGCCCCCCCATCCTCTCTGCCTGCCTCTCTGCCTACTTGTGATCTCTCTCTCTCTGTCAAATAAATAAATAAAATCTTTAAAAAAAATAATAATCCAGAATGGACCATGTTGATGGGGGAGTTTATAGAAGAGAAATTGGAGAAACCACCTTCAACATTGTGCTAGATGAATTCCGTTTTCCCTTTTTCTCTTTCCTATGTTTCTTTGCACAGGATTTGTTCATCCACATTTTCTGCGAGGAAGTGTGGAAGAGAACAATGTACAGTGACTGATAATTAAAGAAAACATGAAAAACCCTTCTTTCTTGGCTTTTGCCCCTTGAGTGAACCTTACTGCCCAAGAGACTTGTGCACTGCTTTAGTTAGCTGGAATAAAATCAGCATTGTATTAAAAACACACACACACACACACACACACACAATACTGTAGTGTCCTGTAGTGTACTGTATTTGAAAGTTGCTAAGGGAGTAGATCTTAAAAGTTTTCGTCACAAGGAAAAAACTGTACACCTAAAGCTATGACAATGTTATGTCAATTATATCTCAATGAAAAAAAAAAAAAGAATTGTTAACCAGAGTCTGCATTTAGACTAGAAGTCAATTTAATTACTCATTTAGTGAATAACTGACTTAACTAACAGAGAAAACAAGCATTTGATTATCAGATTAAAATCACACACATCCATGGCATGTCTAATAAAAGTTTTTATGCATGACCCTCACAGGGAGTTCACCACAGTCTATCCATGCTGTTATTATTGTTCTCCAATGAAGTGATAGCTCAGATTGATTCTGTTGACTCTACTGTGAGATCACTGTTTATTCTTGCTCTCTTTTATTACCTATGCCCCTACCGTTTCTTCTTCTGTGTCACCTTTTTCTCTTTTCTCCTGTCTGCTCCAAGACCACCACTGTGTTATTCATTCACTGAGTGAATATTTATTAAGCACCAGTTACATACCAGGCACTGTGCTAGTCACAGACAATAATAGGAGAGAGAGCAAAAACTGAGCAGTTTGCTGCTCTCATTGGAGCTTACAGTCTAGGGGAGATAGGTATTAACAGCAGAAGCACTAAAACAAATGTAAAAATTTAACAAGAGAATTCCTAGTAGGAAACCCAGCCTTGTAAGAAAAACCAGAGTAGGCTTCCCTGAGGAAATGGACTGAGCTGAAATTAATGAGGTAATAAGGCAAAGATGAAGAGAAGAGCTTTCAAGGCAAGAAGCAGCTCTTACAAAGAACCTATGGAGGAAGGAAGCTTGGATTATTAGAGGAACTTTTTGATTGACCTTATGCATGTAGTTCAAAGAATGAAAGAGAGAGTGCTGCAAGATGAAACTGCATTACTAAGCAGGTGTCACATCCCTTCAAAGCTTTGGAGATCAGGTCTAGGAAAGCCTCAGAATGGCAAAAGTCATGCTGGCTTCAATGAGAATGGCTGCAGGTAGAGCATTTGGGAGGCTGTGGCTATAGTCCAGGGCATGGTAGCTTGGACCAGTGTGGTAAGGGTGGAGATGATGGAAATGGACATGATGGAAATTCAATTAGAATTTTAAGATCACAACCAACAGAACATGGTGATGGATTATATTTGGAAAGCAGGAGAGAGGACAATTTCAAGGATGACTTTTGCATATCCAACTTGTACAACCAAATGTTTTATAATGCCCCATCCCCCCCCTTTTTTTTTACATTAAGGATCACAGGAAGTCAGCCAGGTTTAGGATTCCTAGACAAGTGAGATCTGGTTTAAATATTTACCCAAAACAATTTGGAAGACGAACTTGCATAAGCTTATTATCATTACTTTTGTGGCTACTAAATAAATGTTGTTACAAAATGAAATGAGTGGAACGCCTGGGTGGCTCAGTTGGTTAAGCGACTGCCTTTGGCTCAGGTCGTGATCCCAGCGTCCTGGGATTAAGTCCCACATCGGGCTCCTTGCTTGGCAGGGAGCCTGCTTCTCCCTCTGCCTCTGCCTGCTGCTCTGTCTGCCTCTGCTCGCTCTCTCTCTCTCTAGTTTAAAAGAAACTAGATAATATTAGGTGAAAAGAATGTAGAAAATTGTATATGGAATAATTTCTTAACCATGTAAAAAAAAAGACAAAAATAGGAAGGAAGCTTACTAAAATGTTATCATTTTCTAGTCCTGGGTATCGAGATTGTGGATGTTCTATTTATCCGTTCATTTACTCAATGGTTATTTATTGAGCATATACTCTGTGCCGGGGAATATGCTAAGAACTGAGGACGCCAATGGGAATAAGATAGACACAATCTCCACTCCCATAGAACTTAGACATAGCAGGGAAGGCAGACACTAAACAGACAATTACACAAATTATTAATTAATTATATTGTGGTAAGTTCAACAAAAGAGAAGTACTGGTGACATCATCACACAGGAGGGCAGCCTCACCTAGTTGAGGGATGCTTTCCTGAGGAACTACAGCTTAGAACTCAAGGATAAATGGGAATTTGCCAGAAAGAAATGGGAAATACACTTTTCTTAATTTTCTATGAAGAGCAAATATCACTTATATTTTCATAAAAAATGAATGATTTTAGTGGTTTTTAAAGGAGTAACTAACATCTGTCCCTCTCTTTATATCTGTAACAACAGCTGCTCAGTGCTGGAAATGCTCTGCTCACTGATTGATTTAGCCAAATTTAGTTTAACAATCAGACATTTCCCTCTCTGAAATACTTTAGTCAAATAAAATATTTAAGTTAATAAATTAAAGCCACTAGACAAAAAAGTAAAATAAAACAATAATTAAACAGCCTCATTGTCTAAAGCTTACATTAGGAAACTGTTAAATTTATTACTTTTGGTAGCCGACCTACCAAGGAGAGCTTATGAAATGCACTTACCATTGACCTTGAGGGAAATAAGACCCAGCTTCTTTGCTAGCTGAAGTTCTATTTTTATCAGATCAAAATTAAGGAATAGAAGTGAAGGAACAAAGGACAGAAGTTATTTTGAAATCAACACAAAATATATCACTAAAGGAATTTTTCTCAAAGGGATTTCATAAATGAAATAACTTGATATTAAAAATTGGAATTTCAAATTTCTCAAAATTAGAATCTTCTGTTACAATTCCAAGATAAGTATTTCCCAAACTATAATTTGAGATAGCTTTGAAGGGGAGAGGGGAGAATACATCTCTATAATAAATATGCTGTGATGATGTTTGTTGTTAAGAATTAACATCTCTAGAAAAACCAAAAGGAAGAAAAATAAGAGTCTATTAATAAATACCATGCCACCATAATTGCTAAATAAGTGCTGTCAACTTTATTTAAGTGATCATTTTTATTTGTTTGCTTGCTTGCTTCTCAGCACACTGAAATGTCTGTAACATTTTGAGTGGTAATGTCCTTTAACGATAATCAGCACAGAGGTAACTATTTTCAACAAAAAATTTATCATAGTATAGAAAGGACATATAATAATGACATAATGCAAAATTACATGTTTGCAACAGATTTATATCAGCTAAAATGCAAAAAAGAGAGACTATAAATAAAGATATTCATGAAAATGTTACATAAATTGAAGATTTAGAATTCAGATATTCCTGCTATCAATGAAATAAATAAAACATCTAGGATCTTTGGTGGGTTGAATAGTGTCCTCCCAAAATTTATGAATGCTTGGAACCTCAGAATATGACCTTTTTGAAAAGAGGGTCTTTGCAGATGTAATCAAGGTAAGGATCAAAATGACAGATCATAATGCATAATGTATAAAAAATCCAGTAATTGTATCCTTACAAGAAGAGGCAGAGAATCACACAGAGAAGAGAGTCACATAAGATGGTGCATTAATGAAACAACCAACCACATGACACTGAGGATTTCTAGGAGCTACGAGAAGCTGGAAAAGGCAAGGAAAGACTCATCCCAAGAGACTTCCAGGTGAGCATAGCCCTGCCAACACTGATTTCAAATTTTCAACTTCCAGGACCCAGAGAGTCAATTTCTGTTGTTTTAAGCACATAGTTTGTAGTAATCTGTTATGGCAGTCTTAATCAGGATCCAGTGTAGTTATTTTCATAGCCAATATTTTTTAGTGTTATGCTATCTGCATTCATTATTTCCTCTATTTCTTTACCGTCTTTTTTTTTTTTTTGTAGAAAGAGAGACCAACAAAGAACAATTTGTTTTCTGATGATTATCACAATCAATATTTATTCATTCAATGAACATTTGAGCATTGCATCAGTAAGGATGATTTTGTTCAAAAGCAATAAAAAAGATACTTCATGAGCTGGCCAGACAAGCAGTCCACTGAAAGGTAATTTCAAGGTTGTTTTGCAAACTCAGTGATTTCTTCAAAGACCAAGTGTCCTCCTGATCCTCTCTTCAGGACTCTTATTTGTTTCTTGTGGTAGTAGGGTGGTTGCTGAAGCTCCAAATAGCATATCCTTATATATCAGGAAGGCATTTTTAGTAGCTTCCTGGCAGGGTTTCCCTTAAGTAAATATTTCCAGGACGTGGACACATGCCCATTTCCAGACCCAACAAAAAGATACAGGATTGGTAGGACTAGCAAAGATCAATTACTACATGTCCCTAATGGCTGGTAACATTGCTTCCAGAGAAAGAGCTAAGATTCTGTGGGCAAAGAAGAAGGAGCAGAATCACTTGAACAAAGTATCTGCAGATTTAATTTGATGAAGTGGGGCCATATTTCTTTCCAAAATAGATGTTCCATCTAAAATACCATCAGTAGTGCATGAGAATTACCCCTCACACTTGATTATATTTCCCATTCTTAGAGGGGGAAAGTGATAGCCTACTCTTAATATGCATTTCTCTGAGTACTAGTACTTTTGAACATGTCTTCATACACTTATTAGTCTTTTGGATTTTCTCTTTCGTAAACTGCCTACTCATGGTCTTTGCCCACTTTAAAGGTGGATTTTCTGCCTTTTACTTGTTTGCAGGAGTTCCTTACAAAGTACAGGTATTTAATCCTTCATTGGTTTTAGACATTTCAGATATGCTCTCCCCCTCCTATAATTGGTCATTCAACTTTGTCCATTTGTCCTTCATTGGACAGAAAGCCTTAATTTAATGAGATTAAAGTAGACATACCTCACAGAGTCACTGTGAACTTTTAAGTATGATAATGTATATGGGGCACCTGGGTGGCTCAGTTGATGAACATCAGACTCTTGATTTTGGCTCAGGTCATGATTTCTGGGTCCTGAGATCCAGCCCTGCTATGGGCTCTGCACTCAGCAGGAGGCTGCTTGGGATTCTCTTTCTCCCTCTCCCATTCACATGCTTATGGGCTCTCACTCACGTTCTCTCTCTCTCAGAAATAAATAAATAAATAAATAAGATAACATAAAACTCTTGGCTACAGTGTAAAAGCTTAATAAATACATCTTAAATATTACTATTGCTTTTATTGTAGTTATTTATTTGACCCTCTATATTGCAGAAGACTCATAAATATATCTTTTGCTACCTTAACACCCTACATGTATCTCTGTGGTAGAAATTGCTAGATTGTCTCTCATGGTGGACCAACCGTGCTCTCTAAGTCCAAAAATCATGCTTTATTCATCTTGTATTCCCATGACCTAGGACACGTTGAGAAGTGTCCAATAAATGTACTTTGAATAAATATATAAATAAGATTTCAAAGACATTTAAATAATGAAGAATATTGGGGCACCTGAGTGGATCAGCCGAGTAAGTGTCTGCCTTTGGCTCATATCATGATCTCAGGGTCCTGGGATTGAACCCCACAATTGGGGGGGTCCCCTGCTCAGCAGGGAGTCTGCTTCTCCCTTTCCTTTTGCCCCTTTCCCCCCTGCTCTTGCTCTCTCTCTCTCCCAAATAAACAAAAAATCTTAAAAAAAAAAAAGCCATGAGATACCATTACATGTGTATTAGGATGGTCAAAATCCAAAAACTGACAACACCAAATGCTGACAAGGATGTGGAGCAACAGGAACACTCATTCACTGCTGGTGGGAATGCAAAATGGTACAGTTACATTGGAAGACAGTTTGTCAGTTTCTTACAAAATTAAATACACTCCTACCATACAACATAGCAATTGATCTCCTTTTATTTACCAAATGGGTTGAGGGATTATATTCACACAAAAATATGTACATGAACATTTATAGCGGCTTTATTCATAACTGCCAAAACTTGGAAACAACTAAAATGTCCTTCAGTAGGTGAATGGATAAATGCCAGACAATAAAATATTATTATTCAGTGCTAAAAATAAATGAGCTGTCAAAATGTGAAAAGACATAGAGGAATCTTACATATTTATTACTAAGTGAAAAAAAAAGTCAATCTGAAAAGGCTATGTACAATCACTATATGATTCCTAGTATAAAACATTTGAAAAAGACAGAACTACAGAGGCTGTAAAAATATCAGTAGTTTCCAGGGATTAAGGAGAGAGAGGGATGAATAGGCAGAACACAAAATTTTTAGGAGAATAAAGCTTCTATATGATTCTGGTGGTAGCTACATATCATTATACATGTCAAAACCTGTACAATGCCCAACACCAAGAGTGACCCCTAATGTAAACTACAGTCTTGGGGTGAGAAGGATGTGCTAATATAGGTTCATCAGTTGTAACAAATGTGCTACTGTGGTGCGGAATGCCAGTAGAGAGGAAGGCTGTACATTAGGGGATGAGGGGCAGAGGCTATATGGGAACTCTGTACTTCCCACTCAATTTTGCTCTGAAATAAAGTCTATTTAAAAAAAAAATAGAAGACATCAGTAAAAAGCACAGACCACATTATTGTCACAAAATGAGAAAAAACAAGTGGCAAAAGCCAAATTCAGTGAATTAATCTAGAAGAAAGTGTCATGGTATGTCAAAGAAAGCAAACTTAGTCCATTATTCGTAAGAAAGAGTGGCTATTTTTAAAAAATTATTCTATGTATGATATATACTTTTGATTAAGTATTGTTTTAACTACTAGCAAATATTTTTAACCCTAGCAGGTAACAAATAGCAAGATGATAGATTTTATTTACAAATAAGGAGAGCAATTATATGGGGCAGTCGGCCAAAGAGAGAATGAGAAAAGTTAAGGAACATGGGTAATCTGTAAATGCAAAAATCATTACCTAGACCTTTAATATATGGACACTGGACAGATTCATCAACAATTGAAAAATTCTTTCAGACCCATCAAATATTTCACTAGCCTAAAAATTCTTCCCAGTAATGACTCTGAATTGGCCCAAGTGTTCTCATGGCCCTGCAGAGTTATAATCAGTATTTTGTATAGTTTCCTTGAATGTATATGAATGAAAAAAATGTTCATCATTTACACTTAAGGAAAGTAGGGTTTACATTTCAATTTGATAGATTTAGATAAGACATAAGAAAGAAATTCATGGCTATAATGCTTTGTTTTATTTTGTTTCTTATTATGTTCAATTAGCCAGCATGACTATAATGTTTTTTAAGGAGGCTGCTAACTACCTCTCCCAAGGATTTTTGAGAATATTGTAAAGACTATATCTTTATAATGGTTTTGGCAATAAGACCTCTTCAGTTGTCATACAAATATTATGTGATTCTATATGTACACCTTGCTCTTTCTAACCGTACATTTCATTTGCTTATTGTGTAAGGAAGGAGCATACTTTATGCAGAACCCTTGCAAGGTCCCCAAGACCAACAGGGATCAGTGTTGCCTAGAAATGCCTTTCTCAACTTTCTATTCCTTGAAATTCTTAGGTTGAACCTAACAACACTAAATGCGGAGGCTAACAATGAACATAGAATCTCTAGAGCCTACCTTTTTGTCTCGTGAGTCTATTATGGTAGTCAGGGCTGCTTGGGGTTTGGGCTCAACTAGACATCACTAGCTGTATCTCCTTGGGTGAGTTACATAATTCTTATAAGCTTCAGTTATCTCATATGTAAAGTGGAGGTAATAATAATGCCTACTTTATGAGATATTGCATATATGTGCATAGTAAAGCCCTTAGCTCAGTATCTGATACTTAATGAGTACTCAATTAATGTTAGTTATCAGCGTGTCCTTCTTCCCCTCCCCTATGGCCAGCCCTATTCCCAGGATCCAGCAAGTTCTCAAGTTTCTTCTCTGTCAGCCCCAGTAAAAAATCAAATTGCAGGGCTGGCGGGGGGTAGAGGGGCGGCAGGGGAAAATTATTCCAGTAGTCTGGCTGGTAACTGCCCTGCAAACTTCTGGTGCTTTCCTGAGTTTCACTTAATTAGTAAGATAATTTATTTTCAGTGCTCTTTTTTTTTCCATAACATCGAGAAAATCTTTGAAAAATTAAAACAAGTATTTCTAATGCTTCTATCCATGGGGAAAGTAAAATAAACAGAGTTAAGTTATAATCCTCAGGGCCAGACATCTCTATTTAGTGGCATATTCTGGAAAATAAACCTAAAATTTTCACATAAATAGATCTTTCACAGCATTTCTAATTTTATCTGTTAGTTCTGATGAAAAATCCTAATCTTTTCATATGTGACTTCAGAAGCTTCTTTGTAAATAAGACATAAATTGTTTTTGAAGAGAGAACCATTAGTGAAAGATATGTAGGGTCATTATGTCAGTAAATTTCTATAGTTGGATCCTACTCTTTAAAGACAAAAATTACTTTAGTTCTTAAGGGCATCATTAGGTAAAGAGGTCTCTAAACAAATTTAATCAAAATAAAAGTCATTTTTATTCCTTTGTGCTAGTACCACAAAATGAATATGAACGCTCTGTTTACATTTATTTCATTTTATAGTTAGAGTTTTTTATCATTTGAAATCTAATTTTATTTTCAAATAAATAAAACAAATTTTAATGTGCCTATGTAGCTCTCCCTTTTTTTCTCCATCCCTTCTTTAAAAGGATTTATAATTATTTATCTCAGAAAAAGCGAATGAGATCAGTTTAAGCCAGACCCAAGAATTCAAAGGAAACCTTAGAAATAGAGAAAATTGTCCTAAAACTGATTTTAGACACCTTAGTGAAGAACAAAATTCTACCAAAAGAAAGTGCTTTCTGATTAACTACTATGGGCCAGGCACAAGAGTAAGCCCTGAGAATAAAAAGTTGAATAACACAGCTCTTAGTTGTAAGGGGCTCATTCTGCAGGAAGGGAGGCAGAAAGCAGCCACCTGAATATATAATTGTGTGACAGGGTTCTGGAGCTATAATGGAGGTGTATCTCCTGTCCTCCTGGGGTCGCCCAGGTGGTTCAGTCTGCTGAGAGTCTGACTCATGATGTCAGCTCAGGTTATGACCTCAGGGTCCTGCGATCAGGCCCTGCATTGGGCCCCATACTAGGTATGAAGTCAGCTTATCCCTCTCCTTCCCCTGTCTTGTGTTCTGTCTTTCTTTCTCTCGAATAGATAAATAAATAAAAATCTTTTAAAGTCCCACTGGAGTACAGAGAAACTGTTAATTCTGCTACCTTTGTTAACCCTAGTTTTTCTATGTGTATATGGAGACTATATTAGCCCTGTCTTCTAGAGTCATTAAAAAAAATTGAACGAGATAATAAATGTGAAGTGTTTAGCACTGTGTCTGGCATGCGGTAGGTATTCAAGTTTGACTGCTACCATCATTTCTGGTATTGCTACAGTTATTATTAGGAAGAGCCAGAGAAGGTTATGGTTACAGCTGGCAACATTAGAACAGGGTGTTCAGAGATGGGAGGAAGGATAAGAATTTGGCTGTCTGGAGGGGCAAGGGGCAGTCCAGGCAGAGGTAAGGACATAAGCCAAGATTCAGAATAAGAGTAAGGCGTGTTCTTAACTTTTGAGGAAAGATGAGTAGCCCAAGCAACTGGAACATAGGAGTACATTTCTGAGTGGTGGGAAATGGTGGTGTATCATGAAGAAACTTGTACTCCGTGCTGAGCGCTAACTTCATGCTACGAACAGTTTACAGCCATTAAAATTTTCCAAGTAGCAAAATCACATGATCAAATTTATGTTTTAGAAAGATAGCAGTAAAGATACTAGATACAGGAGGCTACAGTAACAGTTTATGAGAAAAGTAGTAATACTAACACATAACACTTATTATGCACATATGCTAATTGCTTACCTATTTATGTGTATTAATGCTTATAACAGTCTTATAAGGCAGATGCTATTAGTAACTTCATTTTACAGATGTATACCATTAGGTATGCAGTTGTTCAATAATTTGCTTAAATGTCCATAGCTAGTAAATATTGAGACTAGGACTCAAACGCAAAAAGTCTTACTCTTGAATCTGCATCTTTAACCACTACCCTTCTCTTCTTTTTAAATAATAAAATCAAGCTAGAGAAAAAGCAGTAAGAATGGAAAGGGAAGTTGTATTCAAGAGGCATTTTGAAAGTAGAATCAACAGAGCTTGATGACCAATTTTAATTTAATAAAGATGGATGGAGTTCCTACCACATGACGCACCTGCAGCTACAATAATGAAAAAAGCAGACACAGCACACTGTTCTCAAGAAGCTCTTTTGCCAGTGGAAGAGCACACAATATATGGTTCATAGCAAAAACAAAGAACAAAATAGAATAACGGGTAGTAGAAAATAAATAGAAGGGAAGCTTCTTCAGTTGGGTCAATTTTGACTCGAAGGAGATAGCCTTTAAACAAAGATGTGAAGAATCCAAGCCAGCCAAGGTAAACAATCTAAGTGGTTAGAGTTTGTCAAAAGGAGAAGATTGGCATGAGATTAGGCTGGGGAATTAGGGAGAGAACAGTTTGTGTAGGACCTTTAAGGCCGTGGTGAAACTTGGCCAAAGGTAATGAGATGTAATAAGAGGAGTATGAGATGCTCCACAGGGTTTCAAGGAAAGGAGTGAACTGGTGTTGATGGAAGAGGAGCAAAAGGATGTTAAGGATTCTTTCAGAATGGGTGACTGAGAAGATGATGCTGTTTCCATCACAGATGGCAAATACAAAAGGAGGGTCAACCTGGGGCTTTGGGGGCTAATAGTAAGTTCAGCGTAGGATACTTAGAGTGAATTACTGACAGAACTGCCAAGCTAGAAAGATCTAAACTGTGCTTACTAGTAGAAGAGACAAGGATAGACTTCATTATGTACGAGTCATAAGCTGGTCCTTGAAATGAATAGTGCTATCACCCAGGGAGCACCTTCAAATCAGGATTTAGGCAGAGAAAGATGGAAAACCAGCCTGAAAAGGGGCAATCAGTGAGGAAGAAGGATCAATAGGGAGGAAATGAGGGTCGGGGTAGGAGATTGGGGAGAACAATGCAACAACCATCAAGAAGGAAGAGATCTGGGAGGAAGGGCTAGATTTGGGGATTCAGAGGTCATTATAACCTTTGCTAGAGCAAATGAAAAATCATCTCTCATTTTCCATGGAAACCCATCCAGGGTCTGGCTAATCCAATTGCTGCAACAACAGGTAAAATTACTTGCACGCAGTTGGTATCTATGGATGTCTTTCTATTTCATATTTCTGCTTTTGTGATTTTGATGATTCATTGTTTCTGTTACTGTTCTTGTTTCCATTGGGAGAGATACAGGAAGCTGGTAGGAAAGACTTGGGAGGGAATGTAAGCTAAAATTGGAAACAAGACAGTTTTATATAGGTGGAATGGAGGGGGGATGCTCATGAGATATCCGAAAAGACAAAATTGCAGATGTCTAAAAGCAAAATGTTGGAGAAATGACAATTGGGCCAATTTTGTGGTGCTAAGGATTCTTCTATGATAGTCATTAGTGATAAAGCTAGAAAGCTGGTTGGGACCAAATATGGAGGAGCTTAAATGCAAGGTTCAGCAAGTTTGAGTCTTTTCCTATAGGTAAGAAGAACCTCTAAGTACTAGGAAGGAAGGAAGGAAGGAAGAAAAGAAGGAAGGAAGGAAGGGCCAGGCTAAGACAACCATTAATCTATGGATGGTGTTTGACAGACTGCGGGCAACAAGGTGTGTTAATTTGAAACCCTGTTCCAGTTAGGGAGGGGTCAGGTGAGGACAAGGCTCATCAGTCAGACAGCATCTGCGTCCGTCAGACATCTTCATCAGTCAGACAGCATGCAGGGATGGCCCCAAACACTGAAGAACAAGTACTCTGAAAGACACTTAGAATCAGAGCCCGCTAAAACACCCCAAATCTAATCACCCACTTAGGAAGCAAGATTGATCGCAAGAGCCAAAGTACAGAGTCAAAACAGTAAGAGCCAC
>ML106674.1:32930-49234 GCA_003697995.1 Taxidea taxus jeffersonii | reverse complement strand
TTGGGCAAAAAAATTATCTTCTGTTAGCATAAATATTTTTTACTTTTATTAATTTATTATTTTTAAAAATTACCTACAGTTAAATAGATTTTAACAAGTTGACTTTCAGATACATTGTGAATTATAGGTTAAGGTTTATTTGTTATATGAATATTCAGGTATTATTTTTATTATTTATTTATTTTTGAAAAAGATTTTATTTATTTATTTGGCTGACAGAGATCACAAGTAGGCAGAGAGGCAGGCGAGGGGGTGGGAAGCAGGCTCCCCACCAAGCAGAGAGCCCAATGTGGGGCTCGATCCCAGGACCCTGAGATCATGACCTGAGCTGAAAGCAGAGGCTTTAACCCACTGAGCCACCCAGGTGCCCCACAATTATTATTTTTAAAAAAGATTTTATTTATTTATTTGAGAGAGGGAGAGAAATACAGAGAGGGAGAGGGGAGAAACAGACTCCCCACTGAGTAGAGAGCCAACGCGGGGCTCAATCCCAGGACCCTGAGATCATGCCCTGAGCCGAAGGCAGATGCCACACAGGTGCCACTATGAATCTTCAATTATTCTAATACCATCTGTTGGCAAGATAATATCTCTCTGTTGAATTACCTTTGTAACTTATTAAAAGTTAACTGGCTATATTTCTGTGGGTCTATTTCTGGACTCTATTCTATTTCATTCATCTTTATGTCTATCCTTCCACTAATACCATGCCATCTTGCTTTATAGTAAGTCTTCAAAATTAAGTAGTACAATCTTTTTTGTTTTTCTCTTTCAAAGTTGTTTTGGCTGTTGTAGTTCCTTTGACTTTCCATATAAATTTAGAATCAGCTTGCCTATATCTACATAAAATGAAATCTACTGATCAGTTTGTGGAGAATTAATATCTTAACTATGTTGAGTCTCCAGTCCATGAACATGATAGGTCTCTTCATTTATTTAGTTCTTTGATTTCTCTCATTAGTATTTTGTACTTTTCAGCATATAGATCTTGTGTATGTTTTGATAGATTTATACCTAAATTTTTTTGGGGGGAGTTACTGTACATGGCATTTAAAAACAATTCAATTTCTAAAAGTTCATTACTAGTATAGAAATACAGGTTTTTTAAAATGTTAATCTTGTTTCCTATGATCTTGCTTACCTCTCTTATTAGTTGTAGGAGCTAACTTGTAGATTTCTTAGGATTATTTTTAAAGATTTTATTTATTTATTTCATAGAGATAGAGGGAGAGAGAGTGAGCACAAAGACGGGGATCTGCAGAGGAAGAGGGAGAAGCAGGCTCCCTGCTGAGCAGGGAGTCCTATGAGGAATTCCATCCTAGGACTTGAGATCATGACCTGAACCCAAGGCAGACACTTAACAGACTAAGCCACCCAGGCACTCCTCTTCTAGGTTTTTATTTAGACAATCATGTTGTTTGTAAATAAGGACTGTTTAATTTCTTTTCCAGTTTTCAGCCATTTTGCATTGGCTAGGGCACTAGCACACTATTAAATAGAAATAATTCGAGTGGACATTTTAATTTTAGGGGAAAGCATGCAATCTTTCACCATTAGGCATGATGTTAGCCATAGGATTTTTCATAGATGCTTTTTATTAGGTTGAGGAAGTTCCTTTGTAGTCCAGGTTTGCAGTGAATTTTTATCGTTAATAGACATTTAATATCATGAAATGTTTTTTCTGCTTCTAATAATGTGTAATGTTGTTTTTTTTTAGAGTATTAATATGGTGAGTTACACTGATTGATTTTCAAGTGTTGAACCAGCCTTACATTCCTGAGATAACACTCATTTGATTATGATGTACTGCTATTTTTATATGCTGAAGGATTCAATTCAATTGGTTAATATTTTTTGAACAATATTTTGGTCAGTGTTCATGAGATATATTGATCTATAGTTTGCTTTCCACATACTATCTTTATCTGATTTTGATATCATTATAATGCTATCTTCATAAATAAGCTAAGTATTTCTGCCTTTGATTTTCTGAAAGAGTTGTTGTAGACTGGTATAATTTCTTCCTTAAATGAATTCATCGGTGAAACCATATGGGCTTAGAATTTTCTATGTGGGAAGCTCTTTAAACATGAATTCTATTTCTTTAATACATACAGGACTGTTCTGTTAGTTTTGGGTTAGTTTTAGTAGTTTTTACAGGAATTGGTCCACTTTATCTAATTTACTGGATTTGTATGAACAAATTTGTTTGTAATACTCTCTTATCTGCTCAAATACATGTAGGATTTATAGTGATATCTTCCTTTCATTTCTGATACTGGTAATTTCTGGCTTTTTTGTTTATTTTTTGTCAGTTAGGCTGCAGGAATGTTAATTTTTTATATTTTCAAAGAAACATCTTTTTGGTTTCATTGATATTCCTTAATGTTTTTCCTATTTTCAATGTCATTAATTTCTGCTCTTTATTGTTTCTTTCTTTCTACTAGCTTTAACTTTATTTTGCTCTTCTTTTTCTGGACTTAAAATTAAACAGATTATTTATTTTAGATATTTCTTTCTTCTAATATAGACATTTAATGTTGTAAATGTTCATCTAAACAGTTCTTACAACTTTTAATGTTGTATTTTTATTTTCATTCAGTACAAAATATTTTGTAATTTCCCTTGATAACCTCTTCTTTTCCCCATAGGTTATTTAGAAATACATTGTTTAGTTTCCAATTACCTGGGGATTCCCTACATATATTCCTGTTATTGATTTCTATTATAATTCCATTATGATCAGAGAATTTCTGTGATTTTAGTTTTGTTTAATTTGTTAAGGTATGTTTATGAGACAGAATATGGTAAATCTTAGTAAATGTTTCATGTGCACCAAAAAATGTATATTTTGCTCTTTTTGGATAGAATGCTCTGTAAACATCATTTTGATACAGTTGATTGCTAATATTGTTCATTTCTTCTATATCCTAACTCATATTCAGCTTACTTGGTTTATTGACTATTAGGCAAAAAGTGCTGAAGCTTCCAGCAAAAATTGTGGATTTTCCCATTTTTCCTTTCGGTTTGACACTTTTTGCTTTATGTTTCTTGAAGCACTCTTATTAGAGAGACAACAATCTAATAGACTGTTAGGTTTTTTTGAATTGACTCATCATTAAGTAATGTCCTTCTTTATCTCTGGTATTTCTCTTAGTCTGTAGTCTCTTTTGATTTATAATAACATAGCTATTCCAGCTTTCTTTTGATTAGTGTTTGTATGGTACTGTCAATCCTCATTATTCAAGGACTCTATATTTGCAAATTTGCTCAGTAAAATCTATTTGTAAAATAGATCAATCAAAATCAGTACTTGCAGCACTTCCTCTGCCATTCAAGGACATGCACAGAGTGGCAGAAAAATTTGAGTTGCTTGACATGCATGTTCCCAGCTAAGGTTGAACAAGCAACACTTTGTCTTCTTACTTTAGCTCTCATACTGTAAACAAAATGTGCTTTTTGTGGTCTGTTTGGTTTTTCACACATTTGTACTTTTTGCTGGTGATGTCACTGTTTAGTGTGGTCCTCAAGTGTAGTGCTAAGAGATTGTCTAAGATTTCTAAGTAGAAGAAGGTAGTGACATGCTTTATGGAGGGCAATGTTAGATAAGCTCCCTTCGGTTATGAGTTATAGTGCTATTGGCTGTGAGGTAAATTTTAATAAATCAACAATATATATTAAATAAAGTGTCCTTAAACAGAAACACACATAAAACAAAGTTACGTATTGATCAGTTGACTAAAATGTTACAACAAGAGGCTCATAGGTACCTAACCCTGTATTTCTCTTAGGAACAATGGTTCCATATTTGCTAATTCACTCTTTGCAGCTATTCTATAGATCACAACTTTTGTGAATAATGAGAATAGGCTGTATATTATTTCCCATACTTTTATTATTTTTAAAATTTTATTTGTTTAACTGACCCAGAGAGAGAGAGCACAAGCAGGGCAATGGTAGGCTGAGGAAGAGGGAGAGTCAGACTCCCTGCCCAACAAGGAGCCCAATGTAGGACTCGATCCCAGAACCTTGGGATCATGACCTGAGCCAAAGGCAGATGCTTAACCAACTGAGCCACCCAGATGCCCCCATCCTTTTGTTTTTAAGTCACCTTGATCATTGTATTCAATGTAGCACATTTTTGGGTCTTGCTTTTTAATCAAATATGTAGTTTTAAAGGTTTAAGTTAGTGGCTGACTGCCTGTATGTCTTTCTCCTGTTATTACTGTGTTTTCTAATTTCCCATTATTGATTAAAATTAAATAATATTTAACATTTGAAAATTTTTGTTGTTAGAGTTTTAGAAATTTTGGTAAGCATAGATAATCTAAAAGAAAACAAAAATCACATTATCCACCACTGTTAATATTTTATGTATAACTTCTCCCACTTTTTTAAGCAAAAATATTGCCTTGACATGCATACCACTTTTTAACATGATTGTTTACACATGCACTGTTATCTTTTCATGCCATTTAGCTGTCTTATACATAAAACTAAAAAAAAAAAAAAGACATGGAACAAATGTTGCCATTATCCCCCTTTTTACAGATGTTAAAAGTAAGACTCAGAATGCCTGGCCAATTTTATGTTGCGGAACCAAGATTTGACATTAGATCCATTTACATTCTAAAAATAGCATAGTTTTGGGGCACCTGGGTGGCTCAGTGGGTTAAAGCCTCTGCCTTCGGCTCAGGTCATGATCCCAGGGTCCTGGGATCGAGCCCCACATCGGGCTCTCTGCTCCGTGGAGAGCCTGCTTCCTCCTCTCTCTCTGCCTGCCTCTCTGCCTGCCTGTGATCTCTGTCTCAAATAAATAAATAAAATCTAAAAAAAAATAAAAATAGCATAGTTTTTAAAATGCATAGCAAGCAACGAATATTATGTACACTAGGATTAGAGACAAAGAAAAAGAAATAAAGCTGTTCTCCTGTGGAGAAAATCTGCATGTTGAGAACCCCTTCTTCCAAATTAGAGTTTACAACTCTCAACCACACAGAAATGGGCTCTGTGCTTTCACACTTCTTGGATTCTTCATCTACTCCAGGAGGCTGCTGTTAGTGATAAAGGGAAAGAGTGAACAGACAAGATTGCCAAAAGTTGACCAGAAGGAAAAAGAAAAAGAGCCAACAAATTTATACAATGCTTGATAATTTTCAAAGCACTTATATTAACTAGGCGGTGTATGCAAGATAGTCTTTGAGTTGAAATAAATGGCATTGGGATAAGTATAGTCTCTCCTTCTCTGTACAACTGATGAGAATATTTCCCTTATTCCAAAGCAGTTCAAGATGAGGCAAAGCTGGTTGCTGCAGAAGCATGGATTTAAGGACAGATAGGTGTAGGTTCCAAGAGCTTACCTCTTCCATGTCCACACTTAATGCAATTGGGTCAGCCATCCAATCTTGATGATTTGCTAAGTTGCAAAACGAAGATCATAGTATCTATTTTCCAAAATGTTAATGAAGATAAAGATGAAGTGTCTGGCCCACAGTAGGCTAAATGGTAGCTATTACTGATGTTATTGTTTTAAAAAGAAATGAATAATAATGTGTTTTTATATACATATTCAGGGTTATGATTTCAAAATTGGACCATCAGTCTTGGAAAGCTCTACAGTTAATTTTCTTTTTGCCGAAGAAGACTGACTTACTGGTTCAATATGTTACCTGGGTAGAGGTTATTAAACGTTAAAGCCAAGTGCTATGACAAACTGAGTTGATGATAAAGCAGATGTCTGAGTGCGTCCTGGGATGAATAAGTTATGAATCATGAAAAGTTGCTGTTTAAAAGCCAGCAGCTGCATGCTTGAAAGCAGATGGCCATCTTGCTGATCTGAATAATCCTGATATTGTCTAAATTTAAAAGCTGAATGGTGACTTTCTGGTGAGGATATAAAGCATTATGTTTTAATATTTGACTCTTTAATTAGGGTAGATTTGTATTTTGAATATGAAGTTTTGTTTCACATTCTCTTTGTCTTTTGTGTGTGTGTGTGTGTGTGTGTGTGTGTGTCTTTTGTCATAGCCATGCACATTCTTAGATACTATTCTTTAAGTATTATCTTTGGTCCTACATGAATCTTCTTGGGAAGAAAGCTTTTCTTCTTCTCTTATAAAGATACTTTTTTGGTGAAACAACCACAGTCACTAACCAGAGATAGGGAGAGGCATTAGAGTTTTCCTTCAGAAGTTTTTCTGACTTGCAATATTACTTTGAGTTAATTAACCTGCTTCCTGTGCCTCTTTTCCAGTCTTTGTCTAAAAGCCACCCTTAACATCTCAGAGGGTTCTCAGTATGGACATTTACTGGACAGAAGAGACAAATGTAAGAAAAGGGAGGGCAGCTAACTTTTGTAGAAGATTGTGCACTGCATGTATCCCATGCATTTTTCTTAATGCAAGGAACAACTTTATAAAGTACATGCCAAATTGTTTTTCTTTAACTTGTTGCTAAAACACTGTTTCATGTTTCAAACAGTGACAGATGATCTATTTGCTGAAACTAGTAGGCAAATATGCAATGTCTTTTCCCATTCCTTTAGCATTTTTTTTCCTTTAAAATGAGAGAAATAGTGTTTATGGTACTCAAGAAATACGCTCAAATTAGGAATGTGATATCTCCATTCTGGACACCTTGCATAAACCGTATGAGGGGTCTGTTTGGTGTTTAGACAGGGAGCCTCCATAGAATCCACATCTTGTGTTGCCTGACAGAAGCTGTTAATTTTTTTTCTCTATGGAATTTATTTCTAACATTCTTGTGTACTTATTTCTGCCCCTCCACTTTAATTTTACATTTTTGTGGGAAGAAAAAATGAAATTGTATGTTTCTTTCAGCACCATAAATGAGATTTTGATCACCCCTGACCAGGGAATTTAGAATGAAATTCCCTATAGTCTTAATTGCAATCTGACTCATGTTTTAGAATAGATTATTTCACTACATCATCAAGCCATGCTGTACAAGTCAATAAATAATAGCTGTTTGGCTCTAAAAATAACTTATGTTAAGAAGGACAAACATTATAGCTTCATTTATCTTGCCATTCTTTCTTGTGTCTATAGGGCATTGCCAGCTGGGTGGCCCCAGTTGGTATTTATTAGACTGGAACTCAGTAAAAAGAATAAGTATGACCCTTCTCCACTCAGAACCTTGGACCAGAGCAGATCCCCTTAGGAAAGGTCAGTGCAGCTTGGCCTAGGGAAAGAAATGGTAGTAATCTTTGTGGGAACAGAGCTGGAAATATTAAGAAAGGTCATCAGTAAGTGAATGGGGTGGAGGTATAAATACTTTATATATTTTCATTCATTGATTCAAGAAACATTCACAGACTCTCCTCTGTGATCCAGGTGCCCTGCTCTATGCTCGGCACTAGGACTTCCTCATTAAAATGTATGTACAAAGGTTAGGGTCCCTCAACTGAAGAGTAGAGAGTAGAGGGGATCAAGAGGAGGAATGGGTCAATTCTGTAGGGAAGGAAGTGACCATCTTGCCTGGGTCTGATTCCCTCTGGGAAGCCTGCCCTTGGAATGGTTGAAGCCTTACTTCAGTAGAGAAACCCTTCTATCTGGACCATTTTTTACTGCCACTGGGCCAGCTGAGTGTAAGAACCCTGTTTGTGAGTGCTGGAGTGTGGGACCAGGAGGCATAACCAGGTAGAAAGAGAGTCTCTTTTGTCTTGTCCTTTTAGGTACAGATATGCACTTTACAAGGAAATAGTCTCGGGTGTTTGGTGGTTCAGTCAGAGAAGCTGCTGCCTTCAGCTCAGGTCATGATCCCAGTGTCAGATCAAGTCCAGCATCAGGCTCCCTGCTCGGTGGGGAGTTTGCTTGTCCCTTTCCTTCTGCCCTCCTCCCTACTCCTGATCTCTCTCTCTCTTCTCACAGTCTCTTTCTCTCTCAAATAAATAAATAAAATCTTAAAAAAAAAAAGAGTCTCTATTATCCTGAAATGACAATAAGGATACCCCCAAGGAGATTTGAAAGAAGACTCTCTAAGAGGAGCAGAGGTATTTGATCTGGGCCTGACTCTGGCCTCCAAAATTTATCTTTGCTTAAGGTCATCTCCATTTAATGCCACATGACCATTGCCACCACCAAGATGGGACAAGGGTGTTTGGTGCTCCCTTTAAAGCATTGCTCAACATGTCTTTCCCTTTTCTAAACATAGCTAAGGAGAACTTTTATTGAACACTAGGGGAAAACCCAAAGGAGATGAGCATGCAAACATACTAAAAGGATCAGGATTTTGATCTGGCAATAGACATTTTACTTCTTGGTCCCTATTCCTGCCCATTCCATCACTGTCTGTGCTGTAGCTCAGGGTTTATCAATGCTAGCTACACATTAACATTATCTGGGAAGACTTTTTTTTTTTAAGATTTTGTTTATTTGAGAGGCAGAGAGAGTGCAAGAGAGCACTAGTTGGATAAGCGTCAGAGAGAGAAGCAGACTCTCAGCTGATCAGGGAGCCTGATGTGGGACTCAATCCCAGGACTCTGGGATCATGACCTGAGCCAAAGGCAGGTGCCCAACCAACTAGGCCACGCAGGCAGCCCTATTTTGGGAGCTTTTGAAATATATTGATGCTCTGGGTCTTCCCCAGACTGGTAACATAAAATAAAATCTCAGGGTGTGTGCCCTAAGCAAGCATAAGTGTTTGTTAAAGGCTCTCCTGGTGGCTGATTGTGCATTTAGGCTGAGATCCACTGATCAAATTTCCAAGGGCAAGCACAACAGGTAGGCAGCTTGCCTGGTTCCTTATACTCCTGTTTCTTATGTATCTTCTCTTCTCTTCTCAGGGCACATACAAGTGCTTTGTATACATTGGATGAATAAATGAAAGGATGAATGAAAGTATGAATGGACAAATGGTCATCTTTCTTTTTACCTCATAGTCATCCTATTAAACTAAAAACCAAGAGAAGATTCTAACTCTCTTGCCTGTCTGGGGCCTTCCCACCCAAGTGCTGCTCTGGTTTGAGGAAGATACCTCTTCTGGTCATTGACAGGACTGTAGGATTGTCACTGATTAAAAACTGGTGGTGTCTTCTTCCACTTGTTTGCAGTGAGATCTCAGTCACTCAATGGTCATAGCAGTCATACTACCAGGATTACACACATCAGTTAGCAGGAGGGTCTGTAGATCCACAGGCAGATGAGTCCTACTGTAGTTAAGCAAGGGGGTCAAAGTTGAGTAAGCTTAGTACTTCAGTACAGGGCAGAATGCAGGGGCATATGGCCACAGAGGGACATCGACCAGGGATTTGCACCAAGGGCCTTGGGGGTCATATCCCTCGCTTGGTAGTTTGCCTGCAGGTACTACTCTGAGACAGGGTTGGGTCACATCTGAGGAAGGAATAGGGCAGAGCCCATGATATATGTGCAAGGGATTGCTCAGCAGTATAAACTCTGTATACTTTCCAGTGACATTCTAAGTAGCTTTTCATGTTCCTACAATAATCTTGGTCAAATGGAAAAATGGGGATAGTTATCTTGGCTCCACATTTCAGAAGGGCACTTTACTGCAAATTTCAAACACAGAAGAAAAGAATCAAAGTAAATATGTAATCAAATAAATTTTCCTTTAGGCTTAAGGTATATTTTTGTTATATAATTTAACTTAGAAGCAATTTATATATAGGAAAATTAGCATATTTATTATTTATAGAGTATTACATGCAAGGTATGAGTCTGGAAATAAATTTTTAATGCTGTTTAATATGCTAAGTGTCCTATTTTGTTTTGGAAATCTTGGGATTGAATTGCCTAAATGTTTTGTTATACTGCCATAAAAGGCAATTATATATATTTAATCTTTAAAATCATTAGTCTTCAAATCTTTTAGGAAAACATAACTCAGAGTTAATATATAAAGTGTACAGGCCACATGACTTTGGAAAACATTACATGGCTTGGGATCAGAAACTTGACTTTAATACCAGGATTTTCTACATACCTGCTAAGTAATTCAGAGAAAGTTACTTAGTCTTTCTGAACCTCAGTTTACCTAACTATAGAATAGTAATAATAATACTCTTTCTTATCATATAGGTTGTGATAATGATTTGTAGAGAAATGACTATAAAATATGTTTAATAAAAATTTGCGTTATAATTTGTATTTAAAAATTTTTAACCTTAATGAGAGGCTCACCTTGCATGAATCTATAAGAAAAAAGTCTCATGATATCCTTAAGCATTTTCCACCTTTTTACAAGCTCTCTGTTGGCCCTGCATTATGTTATTATTTTATTTTATTTAAGTTTTATTTATTTAAGTAATCCCTATACCTGAACTCATGACCCCAAGATTAAGAGTTGCATGCTCTTCCATCTGAGCCAGCCATGTGCCCTTCTATGTTGTTATTTTAAATATATGTTCTCAAAATTGATCTGCTTGAGAGACCACCTGTGGTGTGCAGTTTCCACTATCTATTTCTGCACAACATTTACTGAACCATTTTTATTTCACTTCTTAAAATGCACATAGTTTGACAGTATGCTCTACTTTGGCTTACCCATGAGTCAGGAAGAATGGAAAGTCAAGCAATTAGGACAACCTTCTTTCCTCTTTTTCCCCCCATATCATTATTTCTAGCATCAATGATTGGCTAATATAAGGAAGTAACAAGGGGAAGGAAGACTAAGGTAAGGTCCCTTGGTCATTCATGTTTCTTAGAATGCCATTGCCTTCTTTCTGTGTCCTAAGTGAGATATGGTTCTAACAACAAGTGTGACCTCCTTCCAACCCCTCCCTCATTTGTAGACATAACACTTGCACTTCCTTTGAGGCTCTGAGCTTTGCTGAATTCATGATCCACTGGAATTCTGTGTTCAAAGGGCATTGCTAGAGTGATATGTCTATGCAAATGGGGTAGCAAAGGAATGACATCCAGCATGCTTCTCTGCACAGGCATATGCTTCATTGTCCCATTGAACCTCACTCACAAAACAACAGGCTCAAAGATAAGATTATTAGATGGCAATAAAAGAATGCTAGCACAAGCACCAGGCTCTTCTGAATGTGGAGCTCCGTGTGACTGCCCAGTCATATGCCTGTGAAGCTGGCCTGGGATACGGGCATCCAGTTGCTAGAGGCTAGGTATGCACGTATATGTCCCACAGTGTCCAGAACAGCCCCCCACTTCAAGCCTCTGCTGGAAAGGTTGGAATCTGTCTCCAAAAAGCATCTGAGGCCTGAGCACAAGGACAGTTGTCTCCTTTTTGAAGAGTTTTCCCATGATGGAGCCTGTTCTGTGTTTTATAATGTCACAGTCATTGCACTGGAGACAACCACTGTCTGCTTTTTGAGGGGGCTGTTTACTCATAAATGGTCAGATCCCTTAGTACTTCACCTAATCAGGCAGTTTTCATTACTCCTCTCTGCTGTCGGTTTACTGAGGAGGCCAGACAAGGTCTCCAAGGTGAACATTGACTGCTCCTGAATGTTGTACATGGACCTCAGTGTTTCTGCAGGTAGGGCCCCCTTGAAAGGGAATCCTCAGAGCACCACCTCTCCTACACAGTTAGACATTGGGAGAGGTAGCCCTCAAGAGCTTGGACCTGCTTACTCTATGGTTCCCAGGGTTCTCTTAGCCAGGCTGGACCATTTTCAACACCGAGTTCACAGTACTTTTGCAACTTCTTACAAGTCTGAAAGTTCAAAAAAAGTCTGTGGGAGAAAAGCTGGCTTAAGCCACCAGGACACTGAGGGCAGGGAGCAAAAACAGGGATAGAATAAATGCATCAGTGAGGGGAGGCTCTGGGCAAGTGTTTGGAGCATCTTTCTTGGATTTTGTTCTTCATGTGCCAGGAAGAGTACTAGGAGCGGGTGAACAAAATATACCAGACAGCCTAGAAGTAATCCTGCACCCACTTTTCTGGCTGTAATCCCATTTCTAGGTCTTTAACCATGCATAGCAGATGGCAGAGGAAGGCCCATGCCAAGCAAGGTCCAGGTGGGAGAGATGTTTGCTGCTTTCCACCACTACCGTGGTCAAGGGTTTGGTGATCACCAACCCCACTATGCTTCTGTTCTCCTAGAGCTCAGGATTGTTCTTTGAACCTTATTTCTGAATTCTCAGTGTGCATAACAGTGTTTGGTTCATATTAATTATTTATTAAGTAAATATTGTATGCCAGACCTGGGCTAGAGCTAAACAGACATGATCCCCACCCTCAGGGGCCCTAGTATGTTTAGGCACAGAATCGAGAAAAACAACACCTGCCAGTAGCCTTGACAGGGTTTTCTCCTCCAAAGGAAAGTACATACTTTTATTCCAAGTACAATACAACAAAAGTCAATCCACTGTTTTTTGGCTCACAGTAGCGTTGCCAGCTGCTTTGGTTGGGCTTTCGTGTCACTGATGGCTGTTCTTCTTTTTGGACATGGGGAAAATGTCAGTATCTTGAATCAATGATTTGGAAAACAGAAAATACACAGAAATTGGAAAAGCTACAAAATATAATATAATACACACAAGGTACCAACTACAGTGCCCCATGATTTGATATTTGATTTTTGTTTTGCTTATTTCTTAAAAAAAGGCATTTAGCAATTGTGTTCATCAAGGAAATACACATGTATTATGCAGCAGTGCTTTGGTCAGTGAAAGCAAGTTCTCTCTTGGGAAAGGATTTGAGCATTTTCATGGCTAGTAGTAATTAGAATGGTTATTACATTTTTATTTTGCACATTATAATATTAGCTTGCAGTGTTTTAGTGATTAAATACTTCTTAACCAGTTGTGAAATGAAACGTTTTTCATCATCCTAACTCAGACAATATTTGAATACAACTTTTCACCAAATCATTTATCTTGCTTTAAAATAGGTAAGTACAGGGACGCCTGGGTGGCTCAGTTGGTTAAGCGGCTGCCTTCGGCTCAGGTCATGATCCCAGCGTCCTGGGATCAAGTCCTGCATCCGGCTCCTTACTCGGCAGGGAGCCTGCTTCTCTCTCTGCCTAGCGTCCTCGGATCGAGTCCCGCATCGGGCTCCTTGAGTGGCAGGGAGCCTGCTTCTCTCTCTGCCTCTGCCTGCCTCTCTGTCTGCCTGTGCTCACTCTCTCTGAGAAATAAATAAATAAATAAATAAATAAATAAATAAATAAATATAAATAAAATACCTAAGTACAGTGTAAACTTTAAAACAAAAGGTACATAATTTAGGTACCACCCTTCTTTTCTACTGTCATAACTCTTTCCTTCTTTGGAAGGACCCTGATCTTTATAATCTTCATATTTCCCTCAGAGAGGTTTTACAGAGGGGTTTTACTCCAAATGAATGGAGTTAGATTCCATAGAAATTGTTTCTTCTAGCAGTAAAATTTTAATTTCTTGTATTCTTGGGAGAGAATACAAATAGAAGAGGCCAAAAACCTCTTTCTTTCTTTTGTTTGTTTCTTTTTTTTTTTTTTAAGAGAGAGAGCAGGGAAGAAGGGACAGACAGAGTGGGAAAAAGAGAATCTTAAGCAGATTCCACACCCAGCGTGGAGCCCAATGCAGGGCTTGATCTTATGACCCTGAGCTCATGATCTGAGCTGAAATCAAGAGTTGAATGCTTACCGACTGAGCCACTCAGGCATACCCAAAAACCTCTTTCTTGATATGGTTTTTCCCCCTAAGATATTGTTATCAATTGGTAACATGATTTCTTGGGAAATACAATTATATAAAGCTTATATAAATATATAACTCTAAATAATTTGGTTGGGTGAGATGCACTATGATATATCACAAGGGATAAGTAGGGCTATGAATCTATGACTAACCATTCTTTTCATAATTACTTACTAAGGGGAAGGATAGCATACTGCCTAAGAGCCCAGCCTGTAGAGGCAGACTATCTGAGGTCAAATTCCATGTACAAGCTGTGTGACCTTGGGAAATTTACAGTCTCTCCTTGCTTCAGTTCCGGCATCTGTAAAAATGTGGATAAAACACATTTAAAGTGTGGATAAAACATATTTTTGTTTTACAGTAATAGGTATCAACCTTGTTCTAGTTAGCTATTACTGTATAACCATCACAAAACTTAGTGGCTTAACAACATGACACCAATCATTTTGGCCATGAATCTTCAACCTGGGCCATGTGGGGTCAGTGGGGAGGTGGGCAAGGACAGCTTGTCTCTGCTTCACTGGGCGTCAGCTAGGATGACTTGATTCTAGAGGCTGGAATCACCTGAAGATGCCTTCACTTGCATCACTGGTGGTTGATGCTGGCTGTCAGCTAAGATCTTAGCTGGGTGCCGTTGATTGGAACACTTATATATGACCTCTCCATGGGGCCTGGGTCTCTTTATAGTACGGTGGCTAGGCTCCAAGACCAGCATTCTCAGGGAGAAAAAGCCAAGTGGAAGCTGTATCCTTGGAAGTCATGCCATGTCCCTTCTATCATATTCTATTAACAGAGGCAGTCACAGATGCTTACACAAGTTCAAGATGAAGAGAAATAGACTCTATCTCTTATGAGTGATAGCAAGTTTCTGAAGAACATGAGGGACCAGAGATATTGATGTGGTCAGTTTTGGAAAACACAAATTTCTTCTTAATATAGTTTCCATGAGGACTAGATGAGTCCATTTATATTTAAAGTGTTTAGAGCATATCAAATAGTAAATGAGTGTGCTGGTGGAATTATGGAGTATGTAAAATGTGCTCGGGACTGTGTAAGTCTTTTGGCTAGCAGAAACTCAGAATTCTAGAGTTGCCAGTCTAACTTCTGTTTTAAACATAAGGACACTGAAGTCCAGAGGTTAAGTTGAGCAGTGATCCAATGAGAGAACCTGGGCCTTGAGACCAAATGAATGCTTCTTACTTAAGGTCAGACTAAGAAGTATGGAAGCTTAGAGAGCTGGCAATCATGGAAATGGACCCCCTAAGTAGTTACTTAAGTCCAGTATTGAATCCTCTGTCTCCAGAGATCCTTAGAATCAAACAGAGATCTGATTATAAAAGGAGCAAGTCTTCTCTCCTACTTTTGGCATATTTGTGTTCAGTGACAAAGTTGGCTTTTTGGCTTTATTTTGTGATTGATAGTATCAGATGAATTTCAGCCAAAGTTTCTAGTACCACATTTTTTTTTTTTTTAGAAATAAGATTTTTAATAGGGTGTTTTATAATAGTATATTAAACCCTTTGAAAATGTGGATAGTAACTAAATTATGTTTTCACATTTCAATAAAGGGCTTAAGGACCTACTTAGAACTGTATTTTATCATCAAATGCTAGAATTTGGAGCTATATCCTATGTTTCAAAAGTTGGTATAAAATATAAAGGATACATAGAAACCAAGTTAGTTTTAAATGGCTAGATGGATATGCCAATTAAAAAGTGATGATATAAATGAAATTACTAGGGTTTCAGGAATCTCTGAAATTGAGATTCAGAAATTGAATCAGAAACTCTGAGTTGGAAGGAGGCTTGATGCTCAGCTCTGATCTGGGAAAATGGAGTCTGGAGAAGCTCACTGATTTGCCATAGTTCATTGAATCCTAAGTGGCAGGTCAGGATCATGTATGAAGCACTCCTGAATATGGTAAGAAAGTTAACTAAGTTCACTGCTCTTTGTATAAAGCCACCTGGTAAGGGAATAAATTCACATTTAGTTTTTAAAACCGTCCTGACCTCACATATCTGAAAGCTTTCAAGAGTCTTTTATTTGGTATCTAGCCATGAGGATGAACCTTTTAGAACATTAAGAAACCTGTGCATTTGTATTGAACTCTGACTCTCAGATGGTTCCCATATCTACTTTAACATTTTTTAAAAATTTTTAATTTTTTTTTCATAAGCACGTAATGTATTATTAGCCCCAGGGGTACAGGTCTGTAAATTGCCAGGTTTACACACTTCACAACACTCACCATAGCACATACCCTCCCCAATGTCCATAACCCCACCACCCTCTCCCTACGCCCCTCCCCCCAACCCCCCTCAGTTTGTTTTGTGACATTAAGAGTCTCTTTTGGTTTGTCTCCCTCCTGATCCCATTTTGTTCCATTTATTCTTTTCCTACCCCCCAACCCCACCCATTGCATCTCCACTTCCTCATATCAGGGAGATCATATGATAATTGTCTTTCTCCGATTGACTTATCTCACTCAGCGTAATACCCTCTAGTTCCATCCACATCGTCGCAAAGGGCAAGATTTCATTTCTTTTGATGGCTGCATAGTATTCCATTGTATATATATACCACTTCTTCTTTATCCATTCATCTGTTGATGGACATCTAGGTTCTTTCCATAGTTTGGCTATTGTGGACATTGCTGCTATAAACATTCGGGTGCACGGGCC
>ML106674.1:0-32830 GCA_003697995.1 Taxidea taxus jeffersonii | reverse complement strand
GCATCTCCACTTCCTCATATCAGGGAGATCATATGATAATTGTCTTTCTCCGATTGACTTATCTCACTCAGCGTAATACCCTCTAGTTCCATCCACATCGTCGCAAAGGGCAAGATTTCATTTCTTTTGATGGCTGCATAGTATTCCATTGTATATATACCACTTCTTCTTTATCCATTCATCTGTTGATGGACATCTAGGTTCTTTCCATAGTTTGGCTATTGTGGACATTGCTGCTATAAACATTCGGGTGCACGTGCCCCTTCTGATCACTACATTTGTATCTTTAGGGTAAATACCCAGTAGTGCAAGTGCTGGGTCGTAAGGTAGCTCTATTTTCAACTTCTTGAGGAACCTCCATGCTATTTTCCAGAGTGGTTGCACCAGCTTGCATTCCCACCAACAGTGTAGAAGGGTTCCCCTTTCTCTGCATCCTTGCCAGCATCTGTCATTTCCTGACTTGTTCATTTTAGCCATTCTGACTGGTGTGAGGTGGTATCTCATTGTGGTTTTGATTTGTATTTCCCTGATGCCCAGTGATATGGAGCACTTTTTCATGTGTCTGTTGGCCATCTGGATGTTTTCTTTGCAGAAATGTCTGTTCATGTCCTCTGCCCATTTCTTGATTGGATTATTTGTCCTTTGGGTGTTGAGTTTGATAAGCCCTTTATAGCTTTTGGATACTAGCCCTTTATCTGATATGTCATTTGCAAATATCTTCTCCCATTCTGTCAGTTGTCTTTTGGTTTTGTTAGCTATTTCCTTTGCTGTGCAAAAGCTTTTGATCTTGATGAAGTCCCAATAGTTCATTTTTTCCCTTGCTTCCCTTGCCTTTGGCGATGTTCCTAGGAAGAAGTTGCTGCGGCTGAGGTTGAAGAGGTTGCTGCCTATGTTTTCCTCAATGATTTTGATGGATTCCTTTCTCACATTGAGGTCCTTCATCCATTTTGAGTCTATTTTTGTGTGCGGTGTAAAGAAATGGTCCAATTTAATTTTTCTGCATGTGGCTGTCCAATTTTCCCAATACCATTTGTTGAAGAGGCTGTCTTTTTTCCATTGGGTATTCTTTTCTGCTTTGTCGAAGATTAGTTGACCATAGAGTTGAAGGTCTATTTCTGGGCTCTCTATTCTGTTCCATTGATCTATGTGTCTGTTTTTGTGCCAGTACTAGTATCACATTTTTGCCGTATAATGTATACTAGGCTGTATTTTTGTTAAATATCAGAATATTTTAAATGTCTCAAGTGTGTGGATTAGTAATACAGAGGGTGTGCCCGGCTTAGGTACAAATACAATTGTACCCAATGTAAAATTTCAAATTGTTACAATTCTTAAAACTTTAGATTAGTATAGGACTGACAGGTCACAGGCAGGTGAAAAGTAACTGTACTTGCTGGACATTGGCGGTCATGATAGATGGATAGATATCATTCTAGATGACAAAATCTGTATAAACAATGAGTTTGTATTCATTTCTCTTCTGGGGAATTATCTAGGTAGTTTGTTATAATGCTTTATCTTTTTTTGCTCAGAAATATGTTAGTTGGGGAAAGTGTTTTTCTCCTATTTAGTTTATCTGGCTTTTCTAAATTTGTCTATTTGTCCTCTAGAGACCTCAGAAGAGACTGGAGTTGGTAGTGGGCATCCATGCAAATAGGTCTGTGATAGCGGTGCTGGTATGGGGAAGGATGCTCCCGGTGCTACCTTGTAGGCCATGGGTAACAGTAGGTCCCATCTCATATTCTGATTCAGGCTGGCTTCCTGTAGCTGAACTTTAAAGAAATCACCAGGAACAGTGCTTTGGCAGATGAATGGTGTCTGTCATGGTCTCAGGCGGAGTGGGTGGTTGCAATGTCATGCTGTGTATTTGTTGTCTTTGCTGTGAATTTCATCCAGTCATCTTCTGATGGTTAATTCTGTGTGTCAATTTGACCAGGCAGTGGTACCCAGATTTTAGTCTAATACCAGCCTGTTGTTGTTGGGAAGGGATCTTTTAGTGATTAACATTTAAATCAGTAGACTCTGAGTAAGCAAATGACCCTCCCTAATGAGATCAGTGCCAGATCTTAGGAGAAAGGACTGAGGTTCCCTGAGGAAGAAGGAATTCTTCCTCCAGACTGTCTTTGGACTTAAGACTACAACATCATTTCTTCCCTGTGTCTCTAGGCTGCTGACCTGCCCTACAAAGTATGGCTTTGCCAGCTCTCACAGTTGTGAGAACCAATACTTCAATACTTAAAAAGTCTCTCTCTCCCTAATCTGTTTCTATATCTCTATCCATTTGGTTCTGTTTTTCCAGAAAACCCTGACTGGATACACCTCCTTTAGGTCCCTTATGTAGTCCCTCCCCACCTTTTTGAGAGTTGCCTCATTTTGAGATATGGACACCTGCTCGTGACCCATGTTACCCTTCTAGAAACTTTGGACTTGGAGGCATGAACCATAAGGAGAAGGGCTCACACTAAGATAAATGTTCCAAAAGTTGATCTCAAAAGGTAGATTTCAAGATAAAGTAGCATTTTAAGCAATAAAAGATATGAAAATATGGAGATGGCATGGCGCTGAGGAGGAATGACCATGAGGTTTGGAACTGGGCAGCTTGGATTTGGAATGTGGTCTGCAACTTGCTGGCTGTATTACCTTTGGAAATGTACTTAACCTTTGTGAGTTTCTGCTCTCCTCATCCATAAAACAGAGAGAATGATACCTACCTTCCAGTGCTAATCAATGATGACTTTGACTGTTGGGTTATTAAGGAAGGCTGTATGAGGGCAGTGGTAAAATAATGAGGTGGGTTATATTTTTCTTTAATCCATTTTTTTCTACTCTGTGAAATAACTTTTTTTCAAGTTCACCTCCTGCATTTACTTTACCCAACCCTGCTTCCAGAATGTTCATTTGTATCAAGACATAGTGCTAAATAAGAGCATACATTGTTACCCTTTTGGGCAATAAGGGTTAAGAATAAGATACAGGCTTCCTGTATTCCTAATTAATGAAATTAATAAAGCATGGAAATAAAATGCACAGCATAAGGACCACAGTCAATGATCTTGCAATAACGATGCAATGAAAGAGATGATAGCTACACTTGTGGTGAACATAACATAAGGCATAAACTTGTCAAATCACTCAGTTGTACACCTGACACTAAGGTAACATTATGAGTCAACAGGACTAAAAAAAAAAAAAAGCCCAAAGAGCCCAAGTGACAAAATTCTGGTGCAACCACAATGCACACAATGCAGGGGCAGTCATGTTGGGATAGGGTTGGGGGGACTGGGAAACAGTGGTCTGCCCCGTGGTCAGCTGTGCCTGTGACCCTATCCCTCTGTCTGCATGTGGGGAGAAGAGCACCACTCCCTGAGGGTGTTTAGAAGAATACATGAGATAATCCACAAGACGTGCTTCACTGTGCCGGGAACCTAGCAAGTGTTCAGTCAAGGTTAGCGGGAAACAGTAGCAGGCGGCAGCTCCAGTGGCAGCAGTAATTTTATTACAAAAGTTGGCACAGAGCTCTTCAGATGGGTGAGCGTATGGAAGAATGCTAGGTGGGGAAATAAGCATGGTGTGTATTCTGTTGTCAGCCAGATGGAGGAATATGATTGCACTGGGGATTAGTAAAAGATACAACATTTCAGGTAGAGCCAGGACACCGCCATGAAACTCAAAACACAGTTATATGGTTATTTGCACTGCTGTTGGTGATGGTTTATAAGAACCTGCAAATATCACTTGTGTTGTACATTTAGTTGTTAAAAACTCTTGGTGGGATGATGTTTCCTGGTAGCTCTTCAAGGCTGACAACACTAATGTGGCAAACACTGATCCTTGCCTATGCTGAACCAACTCCTCTGCATTTGTGTAAAAGAGTCTTGATTTTGTTCTGGTATCTGCATTCACCCATCTGACTCAGGAAAATACTGACTAGTCTAGGCTATAATGATGATTTCCATGTCTGTTGCCCGTGATTGGTCTGGCTGTATGACCAAAGAAGGTCTGTTGGTTGAGCCGTGCATAGAGAGCAATGGGAAAGGAGGAAGGCACCTAGTAAAAAAAAAAACAAAAACAAACTAACTAGTAGCAATAGTTATTAGGAGGAAGGAGTCCACATTCTGCCTCTGCACGTTGCTTTATGAGGGTCTGATAGGCAGATATCTTGCAGTTACCTTGTGGACATGAGAGGGAGAAGAGCTGTCATTATTATTGTTGTCTTCCTTTGCCTGGGGAGAAAATACTATGATGTTTTAATTCTGGAGGGGACTGGGCTGAAGGAGGATAAATGCCCATCGTCTGTTTTCGATCATTCTGTCCATTGAATCCTTCTTTGTATCTCCGCCCCCATAGCACTGAGCATTCTGATCCCATATGTATCCCCGAGTTTCTCTGTTCTCTTGGACTGACTGTGGCTCACTTTCTTGGCTGTCCTCTTCTGGTATATCCCAGGCTGTGGCTTCTTCTGACTCTTTCTTGTGTCTACTCAACCCCATATGCTTTCCTTCTTCCAGAAATTTGTAGAGCTTTCCCTTCATAGGTGCCTTCAGTTTCATTCTCCCTTCTTGTCACAGTTTTGGGTTCATTCCTTTTTGTATTTTTATACATTGGAAGATACAGAGGCTAGTGCTTGTTCTTGGTTGATCAATTTGACTATATCTTTTGTCAGTCATTATAATTAAGTCATATTCCTATGGGATTGTTATTGATTGGCAAGACCCATGTACATATTAAGAGATCAATCTCTTTTCAAATATAGAGCAAATACTTTCTCCAGTTTATTGCCTTTTAAAATTATTATGGCTTTCTAGAACCTAGATGTCCATCAACAGATGAATGGATAAAGAAGATGTGGTATATATATACAATGGAATACTATGCAGCCATCAAAAGAAATGAAATCTTACCATTTGCGACGACATGGATGGAACTAGAGCATATTATGCTTAGCAAAATAAGTCAACTGGAGAAAGACAACTATCACATGATCTCCCTGATATGAGGAAGTGGAGAGGCAACGGGGGTGAGGGTTAAGGTGGTAGGAAAAGAAAAAAATGAAACAATGGGATCGGGAGGGAGACAAACCAAAAGAGACTCTTAATGTCATAAAACAAACTGAGGGGGGTGGGGGGGGAGAGGGGTTGGGAGAGGGTGGTGGGGTTACATTATATGTTTAAATAAAAAAGCTTAAAGAAAAAAAAATAAAAATTAAAAAAAATAAAATAAAATAATTTAAAAAAAGAAAAAAATTATTATGGCTTTCTTGACATATAGGACATTTTACTGTAGGGTAGTAAAATTTATCAGTCTTCTTGTGGTTTCTTTCTTTGTTTTTATTCTGAGAAGGACTTCTTCTTCCCAAGATCAGATATATAGTCATTGTCTATTTTTGATCTTCACTTCCTCTTTTTCTTCCTTTCTTCTTTCCTTTTGACCTCAAATGTGTTGGATTTGACTGATCACCTTCTTTAGTTCATAACATATCAACATTATTGGCTCATGCAGAGCTTCTGTCTTTTCTTTTGTTATTTTCTGTTCTTTCACCATTCCTCTCCAATGCATCTCTCCAGCCCTATGTATCTACTCTAGTGTATATGGGATATATTCTTCACTTTTAAAAAAATTCACCATTTATTTCTCCATCTGGAGTTAGAGTTTTAAATTAAAAAAAATCATCCAATTTTCTCAGTACCTTTCTCTATTCATTTGAATTACCATCTTTGCCAAATTCCCGGTACCAGGCTTTCTAACCTGTTCCATTTACCCATCTGTCGGCTTCAGTGCAAGGATCACACTGCTTTAAGTATTACACAATTTTAAAAATGTTTTAGTATGCAGGAATGCAAATCACATGCAATGTCCTTCCTGATCATTTAATTTCTTTCCCCTTTTTTAATGTGATGGAGAAGCAGGGCCATTCATTAATAATGAACAAGTTAGCACAGCAAATGGCTGGTTACTGTCACCTAAGCCAGTTATGTGCTATGTTTTGCAGATGGTGAAAACCACTATGGAAGATGTGACTTTAGGAGCAGAAACACATTTTTAAAAAACATTTTATTTATTTATCTGACAGAGATCACAAGCAGGGGGAGCAGCAGAGGGAGAGGAAGAAGCAGGATCCCCGCTGAGCAGGGAGCCCAATGCAGGGGTTGACCCCAGGACCTTGGGATGATGACCTGAGCTAAAGGCAGACACTTAACTCACTGAGCCACCCAGGTGGCCCAAGAGCAGAAACATATTTAAAAGAAGTGCCTGTAACTGATTGAAAAGAAAATAGATGTTCTCATGTTTTGGGGAACTCTGGTTTTGAGTTACTCAAGATGCTTACTGTGCTTAACATTCTTGCAACCTTAAATCGTGCTCCACCAATTTCTAAGAAAACAATTTCAAATGTCATTTTGAGCAACAGTGAAATAGGAAGCAGGAACAAAATCACGTTTTGACCTTTTTAATTTTATCCATGTTGAGCAGACTCTTCTGTCTGGACTTGATTTTTATCAACAACTTTTGTCTTTTCTGCAAGTTTATCATTGAGATTTGGTTTAAATATAGCTCATACTCCATGAACTATCAGACAGATTGTGGTGATGCCAAGGACTGGACATAGCAGAGTGCCTTCCTCCTTGAGATAGCACTGGACAATGGTTCTGTGTGACTGCTATGGGGGGAGCAAAGTAAGGGAGAAACAAACATGTTGTCCCTGCTTCCTAGGGCAAATGGATAGAAAATGTTGTTGTTGTTTGTTTTTTTGACAGAGAGAGTACAAGTAGGCAGAGTGGCAGGCAGAAGATAAAGGAGAAGCAGGCCCCCTGCTTAGTGGAGAGTCCCACTCAGGGCTCAATCTGAGGACCCTGGGATCATGACCTGAGCCAAAGGCAGACATCACTCAGGCACCCCTAAGAATTGTAATTTTAGTTGACATACAATGTTATATTAGTTTCAAATGCACAACATGGTGATTTGACATTTCTGTATGTTATGCAATACTCACCACGATGTGAGCATTTTAATTCCTCCCATGATCAGTAATATAATAATGAATTGGAGAGGGGCTTGCACATAGACAACAACATGATGCTTAGCTAATTTGTTACTTAGCTTAGGAAACCTGCTCACCAAATAGATGCTTATGATCTTTCTGGAAACTGTCTACATTTTAATTAATTTGCTGAAAGATCAGATAGTTTAAAAGCAATGTAAGTGATAGTTTATCACAGTAATCCCATAGCACATTTTGGAATGTTGAACATTAGGGGAATTTTCCTTTTTTAGCAAAGGAAGCTTGAAGCCAGAGAAGTCAAGGGAATTGTCAAAGTTACTCAGTGGGCTGGTGGTGAAGCTGGCTGTTTCTCAGCCCCGTGTGGGTTCTATTGCCTCGGAACTGCTTGCTCTTTTCTATGAGGATCAATTCATGGGCATGGGCTGTTTGGAGCACTAAGTGGAGAAAGTTCCTGAAGGTCAGCCACACTCACTTATAACAAGTGACATGAAGGCTCAGCAGGGCCTGCCTTAGAAAGAGGAGTAGAGAGACATGAGGCCTCTATGTCCTCTTCCCATGGCACACCTTTCTTTAACTTAGAGAGACCAGCTTATAGATGTGCTTAGCTTATATGTGAAGGATTTCAGTGGATGTGTGGGAAAAGCTCCTTCGACCCGATTGGGACAACACAAAGGGAGAACAAGAACACAGGTCAGAGCACGTCACGTCCCGTCTTTGAAAACCTCCTTTCTGCTTAATCTGAAAACTGGATGCAGCCCTAGAATGTCATTTTTCTCATACTGATTTTAGGAATTTGAGTTCATACTATAATTCCAGTATAATTTCTCATACTGATTTTAGGAATTTGAGTTCATACTATAATTCCAGAAATGCTTTGTTGTGGCTGCCATTCTTTCTTGGAACCTACTCCCTACCACCCCCGGAGGGGTAACAGGTGTCTGCCAGGCAGGCCTTGCTACTCTCCAGTTGTGAGCTGAGCTTGGGGTAGAGCCAATGGCTGATGACCCATTTTATCTCCTTATGTTAGGCACCAGTTAAAGTCTTGGAGGGCATCTCCCCTCCATAAGAACAACACACAGGTTGAAACATTTCAGTAGAATGTTTTGCTGGGCTCATCTTTCTTTTTTAGGGGGCACTTGCCCTAATCCATATTTCTTCAGTTAGTTTTCATGCTCGATAACCTATAGGGGTGGTAGGTTAGAATAAACATGTCGGAGACACCAGCTGTATATAGTATAAGTTGCCGGAGTTGGAATGATGAATTGAAAATTACTCAATTAATGGGCTAGAAAGGTACTAATAGAGTATATGTTTCATCTTGTGTCACCTTGCTATGAATTAACTTATCCATCCCTCTTTCGTGGTAACATGATTTTATACAAAGTCATTTCTATGCGCCTGTTAAATTGGAGTATGAGTTTTTTTTCCACCATCCTTTTTCATCTTGGTCTAGATTTTCTGCACATGATTAGAGAATATTTTCCAAATACAGGAATCCTCTCCCGTTATCCATAGGGGATACATTCCAAGACCCTAAGGGAATGCCTGAAACCACAGGTAATACCAAACTCTGTACGTACTATGCTTTTTCCTGTGACATAACTATGGTAAAGTTTAACTAATAAATTAGACAAGTAAGAGACTAACAACCATAGCTAATAATCAGATAGAACGGCTGCAACAATAAACTGTACTAAAAGTTATGGGAGTGTGGTTTCTCTCCTGAAACACCTTATTATACTGTATCTTCTTTTCTTCTGATGATGATATGAAATGGGAAAATACCTGTATGATGAAATGAAGAGACGTGAGTGATGTAGGCATTGTGACACAGCAGTAGGCTACTACTGACCTTCTGAAGATGTGTTAGGAAGTGGATCATCTGGGACACCTGGCTGGCTCAGTCAATAGAGCATGGGATTCTTGATCTTGGGATTGTGAGTTCAAGTCCCAGGCTGGGGTATAGTGATTACTTAAAAACAAAATCTTCAAAAAAGAAGAAGAAGAAGAAAGAAGAAGAAGAAGAAGGAGAAGAAGAAAGAGAAGAAGAAGAAGGAGATCATCTTCTTCTGAAGCAATGGTTGACTATGGACAACTGTAGACAGTGGAACCATGGGTAAGGACGGACTTCTGTAGGTCAGTTAGGTGCAACTGCTGCCTATGATAGGTATTCAAATGTGTAATGACTTTTTTCTGTTCATCTGATAGTTTGAATTATAACCCCCTGTTTTCTGAAAAGGCATAACTGTTGTACTATTGGATTTTTAAAATAAACTGTCCAGTACATTATGTGACTCACATAAGTTTACCAGATGGCTCCAAAAGATACTAAGTCATATTGCTCAGCTTTCTGAACACACATATTGATAACATTATCTGCCAGCATTTCTCTTTTATCATTTGCAAATGTTCTACATTGATTTACTTGTGAATGCTTCATGAGATTTGGAAGCATGTCTCCTAATTTTCTTACTTCTTGGAACCTATTTTAATTCATACTGTTTAACTCCAATCAAGTATTAAAATTAATACTTTGAAGGCTGCCAAGAAGACAATATGACTTTAGTTTAACATACAAAGAATTCAGAGCATATATAGGAGAGGCAAATTTTCCATAAATAGGAACTCATCTGAGGGTGTTCCCAGCCAACAATGCCTTTGGCCTCACAAGATGGTAGAATTTGAGAATTTTATACTTGATTTACTTCTGTCTCTCAATGATCCAAAAATTATAGAAGCAGCTCCATTTCCCCTCAGCAAAAGGTTTCTTATATTGTCAACAAACCTGAGTACTTTGACAAAGTATAATGAAAGAGGAAAGCCCTGAAAATGATGCTAATTTCCAAAACCCCAATTTGAGACCTAGAGTGTGGGTAGATGAAGTAACGTCGGAATTTGGGGAAATTAAGGTTAAAACCTTGTTGAAGATTAATGGCTGATTTGTTTCTCAAAGTATAGCATGGATTTGGCAGTTAGCTAATTTAGTAAATGGAAAAGACTATCTTGCACTTTGGGGCCTGTGTCATCTGCTCAGTTGTCCACTTTAATTGAATAAACTGTGAAATGGTCACTGATCCATTTAATTCCTCATGCTCTGTAGGGATTGGGGGAAGGTGAGCTGAAAATAACAGCGCAGCCCGCCTGTCACCTGTATCCACGTTACCTGCAGTCACAGTTCAATATGTACATTTCTGAGCTACATCCCATCATTACTGCTGTAACCGTCAAACCTGGGGTGGTGTTGATGTTGCCAGAATTTGAGAACCACAAACCAGCCAGATGCCCAGTGACCTGCCTGCAGGCTGGCCTTCCCCCTACAGGTCATTCTCTTCATCACTTCATTCTCTTTTTACTGCCAGTGCCATCATGGGGAAGTCCTTTCTTCTTTATACCCCCCTTCAGGCCTTTCTAAAGAGAAAACTGTAAAAAATAAGAATTTTAAACTCATGGCAGAATTTGTAAGAAGCCCATCAGCCTAATCTATGAATATATTAGTGATGTCATATGCATACATCACATTCAACTCTAGATAGCATTTGAATATTATAAATTTTTAGCCTCATAGTTGTCCAATGAAATTTACCCGGGAAGGCATTTCTATTATAATTTGGAAGATGAGTTGAACCAGGCTAAGGGGTTAAGAGGCTTGCACATAGAATCAGGTTATAGCCCATGTATTCTGTGAATATCTTTAGTGCAAGGAAATGTAGATTATTTCAATATCCCTAATGCCAACACATTGCCTGGATATAGGAAATGCTCAATCAATGTTTGAACAACTCCATGTAACATTTCTGTTCTCCAGCAGACCCTCCAGGGCAAGGACAGAGAGAGCTATCAGAGCAGGTGGTTGCATGTATGCATTTATTTATTTATTTACCTGATAGAGCACAAGGCAGGGCGGGCAGAGGGAGAGAGAGAAGCAGGCTTCCCGCTGAGTAGGGAGCCAGACGTGGGGCTCCATCCTTGGACCCTGGGATCATGACCCCCAGCCAAAGACAGATGCTTAACCACCTGAGCCATCCAGGCACCCCACGAGTTGCTTTAATTTTTCTGATTCCTTACACATGGGGACAGGAGCTGAGACTCACCTGTGCCAGCCCTGGGTTCCTGATTCCTGGGGTTTTTTCCCAAGAGAAGTTGCTGGTAAATTGGGCAGGTGAGACAATGTAGCCATGAAACTACATAATTTGTTATTTTCACTCACTTTGACCTGAGTCCCTAGGACTCTAGCACTCTCTTTAGAGTGCATAGACTGAAGCTAGCTTTTTACATATAAATCCTTTCCTTATCGGTTATAACATTTTTTTTCTTTTGATCCATGGTACAACACCCTCCTAGATCTCCCCAATACTTGAAGGGCTCCATCTCTTATTATTTTTTCCTTCATTTGCTTGTGACTATCCTCATTATAAGTTGGTTACTATAAATTGGGGTCCCGTGCTGTAAGGGCAGTCAGGTCTGGATGCTCTAGTCTACTTTGTGAGTTTCCTTTTGGGATTTCTGTCTACCATCTCTCTTGTGGTCAAAATAATATCAACCAAATGATGACCCTCTCTACTTTCTTGCCTTGTTTTTCTGTCACTGGCTTACTGTTCAAGATATAGCCGAACTGCACAATTTCTCCAAAGTTTCCTTCTGATGCCAGGCCTTTATCCTATATTTTAGAACCCTGTTCTGATCAGTACATTCTACTCAATGACAAAAGCAAAATGAAATGCTTGTGCCTTCTTTTCTCTAATGCAGTAATAAACACACTGAAAAGGAAAAAAAAACAAAAAGCTTGGCTTCTCACTCATGTTTCCCTTCATCAAAATAACTTGCTGAGCTCAGGATTGAGTTCAGATCACAAAAGAAATCACTGAACAGAAATGAAAAAAAAAATAGAGAGAGATAGATTTGATCAGTAGGTGAACCACAGAGTTAAGAGCAAAAGGAAAAAAGGCCACAAAGAGGGAGAAGACCATGGCTATGACTGACCTATGACTGACAAAAGGGTTGCGTCCTGCATATACACAAGACAATAAAGGAAAGGCAAACCACTCAGTGGGAAAATGGGTGAATAGGTGAATAAGTGCTTCATAAATGGGGAAAACATGATAATCTCTGAAAAGATGCTTAACCTCATTAGGTACCTGCGACATGCAAATTAAATCCAGAAGACAATTTTTTTTAGAAGATAATATTTCATGCTTACCAGGTTGGGAATTTAAAAAATGACACATACTGGTTATTAACCAGGATTTTCAACAGTAGGAATACTCCTCTCTCCTGGGAGTGTAAATTTGTACAAGTCCTTTGGACAACAAGTTGGCAATGCTTAGGGAATTTGGGCATGCTCATTCTCTACAACCCCGAAGTCTACTCCTGCTTCAAGATCTTGGAGACTCTTGCGAATGTGCCTTCGTAGGTAAAAATCAAGAATGTTTGCAGCAGAATCATGCACAGTCATTTAAAACTGGAATCAAGCCAAGCGCTATTAGGAGGAGAATAAACATTTTGATCTGGTCATTAAATGGGATGCTATACAGCAGTGAACATGATCAAACTAGAGCTACAGGTGACAATGTAGCAAAGGGAAAAGCAAGAGAATGATTATGAGAAAATTCAGGAGCTCCTTTACCTTTAGTTGGAAGGAGAGGATGTGATTGGAGTGGCCTCAGAGACACTGCCCATATAGTTCTTATGTGGAATGATTGTTAAACTAAAAAAAAATATGGCAGAAGAATTTGTGGCTGAGGAACTTGAGATTTCATGAAAAAAGTAAGATGAGAGGAACGATAGGGTATAAATCTACCTGTGCAAACCCATGCACATTAATTATTTTCACTAAATAAAGCAAAAATGAGAGTACTTACCTCTTCAAATTATACCAGTATAGACCCTTACATCTTAGCCTGGTTGTGATGTGTTGTATGAGGAATTTTTATTTACCATAGTTTGTTGATAGAAACTTTTAAAGACACTATCTGCAATTTCAATGAGATGCATGTAATTTGAGTTTTATTTGGGGGGGTAGCTTATTTCCATCCTTTGAAACAACTGTTTCTCATTTCCTCCCTGCCTCCCTCTCACCCTCTTCCCTTTCTTCTTTTTCCCATGTGGGATCTTAGACGAATGCTTTGTACCTATGCTGTGCTCCAACTTGGAGCTCCCGGAGACACAGGGAGAGACAGGAGATTAGCCTCCTGTCACATAACTCTAACACAGACTCCTGAACTATGGGTTTATTTTCCTCAGCTTCTTTTTCCTTCTGAAATATCACTAAAAAGAGAAAGAGAGAGATGAAACATCTGATCTTGTTCTTCACTTCCTTTTCTATTTCCAGCCACCTGTTCTTTTTTTCTCATTAACCCCAACACAGTAAAGAAAGCCAAGATTCTCGTGGTTACATTAAAAAAAAAAAAAGGTGTAATAAAAGAAAAGCCACAGATAGTAAAATGTTGCTCCAGGAGATTCATGGTTGAAGAAGGAGTTTTGTATGTCTTTGTCCAATCTGTAGATGATACAATGGCAACATGCCTTCTCATTTCTCTGCTTTAAAGAAATGAATCAAATGTTTTCACCTGTTACCCATTTCACCTGTGTTACGTGATTTAAATTGGACAAAGTCAGGGCTTGTTCTGGAGAACTCAGAGTGGGACTGGGTGTCCTTGGGACAAACGGATGGGTATACAGCTCTGAGAGTCCGAGGATCCGAGGTGCGCAAGGCTCCGGAGCTTATAAACATGGAGAGGGCCAGTAGGAGGTGAATCACGTGGGGACGTCACCGGGCCCCACAGAAGTGTTTCCGCGCTGCCTACTTCTGAAAAGTGTTTGAAATCAAATGGACGCAGCTGAGAACTGACCCTTAAAGGGGCTTGTACAGATGCAAAAGGAGGAGATGATGGAGAAGACAGAGGAAAAGAGATTTGACCTTGTCAAATTTCTGAATGCTAATTGGCCTCGTTATATGTGGTCTGGGAATCGGGGCTGACTTTCCAATATTCGTACTCCAGGCTGCTTTCTGCACCGTTGTTCGCACAGAGGGGTTGAGGTGGTGCCAAAAGATCAACTCTTCAGCTGTTTCCTCCCGAGCTTGGATTCTAATTGCAGGGAAACAGTGACACGGAGCAAAGGAGGCCAAGAGCAGGGAATTAGTGGGAGCAGAGAGAAAAGGGAAAGAAAGCTAGAACAGAATAGGAAGCGGAAGCTGGAAAACTAATGCAATCATCATTCCTTGGATCAACACTGAGCATCTGATGTGAGCCAGTGCTGTGCTCCGTCCTGGGGACAGAGGGTTGAGTGAGACAGACAAGGCTCGTGCCCTAGGGAGCTGACGCCCCGGCCGGGAAGGTGGACACAAAGCAGGTGTGTGATCAGCTGATGGGACACGTTGGGTTGCATTTCTGGCAGCTGCACATTCTTAAGAAGAGACTTCTGCGGAGGTGCTGCTTATGTACTAATGCCAGGAAGCTAAGTGCAATTGGCCACAGAGGTCAAATCCCTGTGTAAAAGGTTTACATTTTAGATAAAGGCTGCCTGGAAACCATGTGTAACCAAACTTTTTATTTCTTTTTTTTAAAGATTTTATTTATTTATTTGAGAGAGAGAGTGTGCACAAGCAGTGGGAACAGCAGAGGGAGAGAGAGAAGCAGGCTCCCTGCTCAGCAGCCTAATCTGGGACTCGATCCTGGGACCCTGAGATCAGGACCTGAGCCGAAGGCAGATGCTCAACTGACTGAGCCACCCAGGTGCCTGAGAATTGATTTAAAAAAAAAAATTTTTTTTAGATTTTATTTATTTATTTGACAGAGAGAGAGATAGCAAGAGCAGGGGGAGTGGCAGGCAGAGGGAGAGAAGCAGACTCACTGCTGAGCAGAGAGCCCGAAGTAGGGCTCGATCCCAGGACACTGGGATCGTGACCGGAGCTGAAGGCAGATGCCCAATGAACTGAGCCACTCAGGTGCCCCCTGAGAACTGATTCTTAAACTCTGTTAATCTTTTAAGTCTTAAAATATTTGGGGGTACTTAAAAACTGTGAGAGATCTTAGATATTATTTCCTTCCTGAAGGTGAAATCTTGGTCTGTCTTGTGCCAACCTGGCCCATTTAGACATTGAATAAATGTTACCTGAGTGACTATTTCGGAGAGGGTAGAATTTGAAGCTAGCTGGTGGGAGGCTTCTAGGTCCACACGGTGCCCTGGGCCCCACCTGCATTCCATCATTCGGAATTAGTTTGTAACATCCGTCTTCCTGTTATTGCTTCTAACAGCTCTAGCCTGATGTGGGACCAAGAAAGACCCCGGGAGCCAAGCAGCTCTTTGGAGAGACAGGGCTATCCCATTTGCCCCACATTCTTTCTGCAGTTGGAATACGGTCTCAACATAAGCCCTGCAATTTTTCAAATGTACACGGAGGCTTTTGTGATTAATAACATTCAAATTCATCTAAAAGCATTACAGAATTCATAGCCTCTTTTTGTCATTGTGTTACAAGGGGATATGTGAAATATTTTGACATTGCAAAGGAATCATCTTCAAAAGGTTGGGAGTTGCTTCTTCAAGGAAAGTAGGCAAGATTTTACTTGATGTCAGAGCATACTGTTCCCCTGGTTAGCCCCCTGGGATCCTTGCTATATACTTACATCCTCTGGAGCTGAAGCATTACTTTTGAGAGATTATTTAGTGAAGTTCTAGACTTTTTCCTTTAGCAGGAAAAAAAAGTGATTGGGAAGATTATCCTGTTCACATTAGGGAGGCTAGCAGGAGAAGAGTTTTTGTGTTTGTTTTTTAAGGGTTCTTTTAAAATCACTCCGAGAGCTGACATCTTTCCCTCCCTCCCTCCCTTTCCAGAATGGGTAGGAAGGGAGAGCTTGTGGCTAGTTTTGCCTTGGAACTCAGAATCTTCCTTAAATATTTAAGAGATCTGGTAATTTAGTCAAGCAATTTTCATCTGAATGAGGACAGGAAAGCTCTGGACTGCATTTTCAGCTGCCCCAGAACTCACAGGAGGATGAATCTATAAATGGCCTCATGAAAGTTCTTGTGGTCAGAAACTACCATGGACGAGCTCCTTATTTTGTATGTTTGATAAAATGGCCAGAGTCTTGTCTCATGGGTCAAGGATCCCCCCCCACATGCACACATACGTACACACTCACTCACACACACACACACACACGTACACACACATGTGTGCGTGCGCACACACACCCGGTATCCAGGAACCAGGGCACACAGCTCCCTGCCAAAGGATGTTATGGGTCTGCAGCAATGCTAGGAGTTGCCACCAAGGGGCAGCAGAGGCTGCAGAACTGAGCCATGGCCCAGGGGGGAGGCGAGGCTGCAGAACTGAGCCATGGCCCAGCTGGGGAGGCGATGGATGGAGAGATGAGCCCTGGGGGTGGTAGTACTTGTCTTGAGGCAAAGACCTAGTTCTGAGGCTGGGAAGAGAGAACACGATCCCCTGGGTTCCAAGGTTCATTTTGCTTCCTATTCAGGTCTAGTATTGTCACTTTCTTCAATTCAGAGGCTCACACGGTGCTCATTTCCTCTAACACCGGCTCCTGTATTTCCGGAGTGGCTACCTGGGAGGTGCTACACCCACCAACCTGGCATACCTCTGGGACAGGCTGCAGGAGCCAGGAATTTGGGCTGGGTTTGTTTGGTGGCTCTGGATCACTGGGTGATGTGCCCGCTCTGAGGAAGTAAGCTGGTTAGAAAAGGTGAGGAGACAGGTGATCACTGTCACTGGGGGGCCGGCCCTGTCTACTCCATCCCACCCACTGTGGCTTGAGATGGCAAATGAACATTTGATATGTCCTGTGTAAAGTGCTACACATGCCCTAGATTCAGGACAAATTCTTTGTTTCCCCTTCCTCTGGATTGCTGTTCCTAAGTCCTTCCTCCATTGAAATTCTAGAGCTGTTACTGACTGAGAGAAACTAGGGACTTGGGGAGAAGTTTGATCTTCCTAGTCTTTTGGGATGAAAGGATGGAAGCCTGTACAAGGTTTTGCAGAAATCTGTGTGGTGGTCAGAACAGCCTGTGGGGCGCCTGGGTGGCTCATTGGGTTAAGCCTCTGCCTTCGGCTCAGGTCATGATCTCAGGGTTCTGGGCTCGAGCCCCGCATTGGGCTCTCTGCTCAGCGGGGAGCATTCTTCCTCTCTCTCTGCCTGCCTCTCTGCCTACTTGTGATCTCTGTCTGTCAAATAAATAAATAAGATTTAAAAAAAAGAAAGAACAGCCCTGTGAGTCTCTCTGAATTCATAACTCAGTCGCGGTTGAGTTATTTGTTATCCAAGTGTTCAGAAAATTAAATACTTGAGGCATCTTCCAGATGGCTTTTCACAAACATTTTCCTCACCTCAGCTTCCTCAAGTGGAGAGCCTGTTCCCATGGCTGTGTTTCCATGACAAAACCCACTTAGCTTAGTATAGTCCGATATATCAGTTTTCCTTTATGGTTATTGCTTTCTGTGTTCTGTTTACGAAATCTTCACCTACCCCCACATTAGAAAGATATTTTTTGTATTGTCTTCTGAATGCTCGAGTATCTTTTATTTATTTTAAAGAATTTATTTATTTTTGTGAAAGAGAGGGCGAGAGGCAGAAAGAGAGAAAGCAGGAGCAGGGGGAGGGGAAGAGGGAGAAGCAGACTCTCCGCTGAGCAGGGAGCCTGATTTGGGGCTCCATCCCAGGACCTCGGGATCATGACCTGAGCTGAAGGCAGACACTTAACTGACCGAGCCACCCAGGTGCCCCTTGATCATCCTTTAAACACTGTTTTGTTTTGTTTTTTTTAGAGGAGTTTTAGGTTTGTTCTCAGCAAAATTAAGGGGAAAGAACAATGTCTCCCCCCGACCCCCAACCCTGGACAGCTGCAGCCTCCCTCCCCCATTGTCAATATCCTGAATCGCAGTAGACATTTGCTACACTTGCCAAACCTACAGCAATGCATCATTATCGCCCACAGTTCACAGTTTACATCAGGGTCATCTCTTGATGCTGTACATTCTAGGGCTTTGGACAAATGTACAGTAACTTGTATCTGTGATTGTAATGTCCCACAGAGTAACTTCACTGTTCTAAAAAGCCTCAGTGCTCCTGATTGCTTTGCATTTCAAGTATAGATATGCTGTCCACCTGGAACTGACTTTTTATATACAGTGTGGGATGGCCAAAGCTCCTTATTTTTCTGTGTGAATAATTACCTGACTCCACACCATTGCCTGAGAATACTATCTTTTCCCCACTGTACTATAGTGTCATAGTTTTCATAAATCAGGTGACCTTGAATGGGTAGGACTGTTTCTGGACTTCCTATTCTATTTCATTGGCCAGATACTCTATCCTTGTACCAAGATCACACTTTCTGAATTGCTACTGATAGCTGCTATTGATAGCTGGTAAATTAGGTCCTCCCTATTTGTTGTTCTTTTTTCAAAATTACCTTTGTCTTGGCCAACACATTCAAATTTGATTTCTAGTTTAAAAGACGACTTTTTCTTTTCAAGTTTTGTTGGCACTATTCTTTATGGCTTTCCTAAAAATAATACATTGTAGCCCAGTTATATAAGTTAAATTATGTTCTAAGGTAATGAGGTAGCCGTACCAGGTAAAAGCTTTCTAGGACCCTGAGTCAGAGAGTCATGTGTCGTGCCCTTTGAGGCCTGGGAAGGAATTCTCTCTCTTTTCCTGTTGGCATTTCCAAGTTTGATCTGTTTTGCTAGACCTGCTCTGAGCCCTGGATGTTCCCACCATACATGGTTATGTAACTCTCCTCTGACTTCTCTGGGTACCCTGTGTGACATAAATTTGGGGGTGCATTTTAGCTTCTCTCCAAAAAAGACCCAATGCCTCCCACCCTGCCAGGACCTATACCATCTGGCTGGCCCACTTTTCTAGGCACGGTCTCTAGTCTCCCCCACCATCCCCCACTGTTGAGCATCCAGCTACTGGGTCTGCTTTCCGCTGACCACAGGACCCTGTCCCACCCACACTGGGGAATTTCCATATGGGGTTGAACTTCCTGCCTGACATGTTCTTTTCTTCCTCCTCCCACCACCTTCCTTTCATCTGTTAACACCTTGTGAACCTCTCAGTCCCCTTCCCCGGGCATCCTTCCCTGGTCCCAGACTAGATCAGTTTCCCTTGTAATGTGCTCTCATCCTGGTTCAAAATTATAAACCTGCTTGATTATAAGATCCACACTTGACTCTTCCACTGTATTGTAAACTCTAGTAAAGCAGGGTCTGGAACTGTTTGGCTCGACATTGAACCTAGCATTTGTCCTATAGCAAGTGCTCTGTAATTCATCTAGAAATGAATGCATGCATGAATGAAATGCTTTGGCCCAGTGGTCTCTGTCACTTTCACAGGACCCTGCATATAGATGCTCAATAAATATCTTTCATCTCTTCTTCTTCTTTAGGGCATTTCAATAAAGAACTCTGTATAGTGTATGAGAGTAGCTTGCCTCATTAAAAAATGACCAGCCTGGCCATTGCAGGCACACTCAGGAGTGTTTCTTAATGCCCTGTGCTTGATTTGATGTGGGTGATGGTGGTAAGTCAAATATGACTTAGGGGTGTCCTATACCTGCCAATACCTGTCTTGCCTTCTGACTCTCAAATCTGCCAAATGCTGCTTCTGATTTGCTTATGGTGCATAGGAAAGCAGCATTGGTTTGAAGGTGTTAACGGCAAGCTGGAAACTCAGGGGGCTGTGACTTTCCGTTGCTGGGAAGTCCTATAACTTTAGCTTGCTCAGTGGCAAAGCAGGGCACCCAGGACAGCTTCGCTAGCAGTTGGCACAAATGAGTGAGAGCTAACATCTGGTCCTTCATGGAAAATTCCTGTACTTAGAGCTGGAAAATAGACCATCATTCCATTAATAAAAGGACCAGAATTAGTCCTTGTTCTCTGTGTTCCACATGCTAGTCATTGATGAATGATAACGCTGTCTCCATAGTCTCAAGCAATCAGAGGGGAAGATAAAAAATACGATCCATGGTCACCATTAGCAGCGCTGTGGCCTGGAGAGTGTGGGCGGGTGGTGCTGACCCAGCCCTATCCTGCTGGGAGACAGACTTCTGTAATTTGCATATTCAGTGACCCCATGGGCAGGGACCATAGATAGAGATGCTGCTTATGATACAACTGCTGCCACACTCTGTGTATTGAAGGAAACTGATCTCTCCGATCAAAGGAAAATCACTAATCAGATTCTGCCTCAAAATGGAAACACTGACCTTTTCTAAAACACACTTTACTGGATTAGAATGATAGGGTTAATATAATAGAGGCCAGTGGCCCTTAGGTTGGTAGGTGGAGAAAAATGTAAATTGTTACCAGGAAGATCTTCCTATGATCATGGTTTTAATGGGCTTAATTAAAGAATTAAGACCAATTATTAACCATATTGCACTGAGTTCCAGACAACTTCTATTGGGGCAGGTGAGGAGGCCATATGGAAGAGTAGGCTCTGAAGAATGGGGGAGGGCCGTGGAGTTCAGTGTCATCTGTGTCCTCATGGAGTGGACTGGGTGTCCTAAGGAAGCATGATCCTGGGGAAGCCTGCGTGTGTGTGTGGGGGGGGTGTGCACGCATGCGTGCCCACGTGTGTAGGTGGATATGATTTGAGGTGGAAGGACACTGAAGATAAATTTCGTTACATCGCATTCTTGACTTGGGTGTATCTGTATTGGGCATTTAACGTTTAAAGCTAATTAAATCGATTCATCATCTTTTGTGAAATACCAGAATGATTTTGTAAGTGCTAATTAGGCTAGAGGACATTTGCATCATTTAAAATTAGGCAATTGGCCACCTACAACATGTAGGTGATTCATTAATTTCAAGCGAACGTAACCCGTGTAAGTAAATGGCAGGACTCTGAGGATTTCTCTGGTTGGTTCCGCCTTCTGTCAGGTTGTAATGCACTTTTTCACACTGTATTTTTATTAAGGGTCTCTCCCAGGATGTTGTCAAATGTCCTATCCTTCCAAGTGAATGCCATAGGAGCACCAGTCAGTTATGATATTGGGTGAGGCCAAACCTGTGAGTGTCTGCCCTGCCCTCCGCCCCTTGCCCGGAGAGGAGGGGGCTAGGTGGTTCCTAACTCCTATGCAGATGTGTTCTCACCTCTTGATCCAAACTCAGGCCACAGCTGATCAGGCCAGAATGAGCCATGAGCATTCAGTCAGTCTATGGCTGGCCTAGGAGGTGACCTAGGATAAGAGTCCTGTTTTTCAAGAACAGTGGTGATATGGTGAGTCTTTCAGTTTCTTTCTCAGGAATTTCAGCTGAAGATATGTTGAGAATCAAGCCGTTACAAGTAGAACCTTAGCCAAAATGTCCTCAGAAAGAAGGCAGTATGTAAAATCATGAAGCATTTCAAGTCATGAATAAGCAGAAACAAGGGTAAGTAAACATCACGATGTTAGGGAGACTTGGGAAGAAAGGGAGCACTGCTGAGGGAGAGCTGAAACTCTCTAATGGCAGAGAACAATCTAGATCATCCAATTATATCCAATTAGAACTGTATGGGTGATTCCAGTTTATGAATTGTAATGTGAGACTCAGCCAAATATTTCCAAGCTGCCCGGCTGGGACGCATGCCTCCCCATGGTAATCACACCCCCAAGAAACTCCCGGAACGTGAAAGAACAGAAGGATAGGTATCTGGATTTCCTTGCATGCTGAAGAGCCTAACACACAGTATGTATCTGTGATTTATCTAACTTCTTTATTTCTTTCAGTTTTACTGAGATGTAACTGACATAGGTCACTGTACAAGTTTAGGGTATAGGGCACAATGACTTCACTTACATATGTTGTGAAGTGATTACCATCCATCATCTCATACAGACACAGGGAAAAAAAGAAAAAAAAATTTTCTTATTTATACACTTATTTATCTTGTAACTAGAAGTTTGTTCCTTTTGACCTCCTTCATCTAGCACCTCAACCCTCTCTCCCCCACCTCTGGGAACCACAATTCTGATCTACTTTTCTTATAGTTGGTTTTTTGTTTTGTTTTGTTTTTGTTTTGTTTAGATCACACAGAAGTGAGATCATATAGTATTTGCCTTTCTCCGTCTGAGTTATTTCTTTTAGCACAATGCTGTCCTCATTATCACAAATGGCAGCATATTTTTCTTTCATACACTCTACATACATATCACATTTTCTTTATCCAGTTCATCTGCTGATGGACACGTAAGTTGTTGCCAAGCCTTGGCTGTGGGAAGTGATGCTGCCATGAACATGGGGATCCAGATATCTTTCAAGATGGTGATTTTGTTTCTTTTGGATACAAACCCAGAATTAGAGTTGCTGGATTATATGGTATTTCTATTTTTAATTTTTGGAGGAATATTCGTACTGCTTTCCATAGTGGCTACACCAGTTTACAATCTCCCCGCGCCCCTTGCTCCCTGCATTAGGGCTCCCTTTCCTCCACATCCTCACCAGCATTTACCTCTTGTCTTTTTGATGCTCATTATTCTAACAGGCATGAGGCAATATCTCATTGTGGTTTTGATTTGTATTTCCCTGATGATGAATGATGAACACCTTCTCATGTACCTGTCGGCCATTTGTATATCTTCTTTGGAAAAATGTTTATGTAGGTCCTTTGCCCATTTTAATTGGTTATTTGATTTTTTGTTATAGAGTTGTATAAGTTTTTAAAATATATGTTGGATATTAACCCTTTCCAGATATATGATTTGTAAATAGTGCAGCCTTTTCTGTAGATTGTCTTTTCACTTGTTGATCATTCTTTTTGCTGTGTAGAAGCTTTTTAATTTGAGGTAGTACCACTTTGTTTATTTTTTATTGTGTTCTAGGTGCCACACCCCAAAACTTATCACTGAAATCCATTCCAAGGAGCTTTTTTTCATACCTTTCTTTAGGAGTTTTATGGTTTCAGGTGTTCAAGTTCTTAATCCATTTTGAGTTAATTTCTTGTGACTGGTGTGAGATAGGGATCAAGTTTCATTCTTTTCCGTATGATTATTCAATTTCTCCCATACCACCTATTGAAGATACTTTTTCTCCTGAAAAGTATTGAGTATTCTTGTCTCCCTTGTCAAATATCAGTTGATTATATATGTATGTATATGCATGGGTTTCTTTCTGGGCTCTCAGTCTGTGCCACTGGTCTGGGTGTCTGTTTTTATGCCAGTACCATACTGTTTTGATTGTAGCTTTATAATACAGCTTGGAATCAGGAAGTGTGATGCCTCCAACTTTGTTCTTTCTCAGGATTGCTTTAGCTATTTGGGATCTTTTTAGTTTTTTTGTAAATTTCTTTCTTTCTTTCTTTCTTTCTTTCTTTCTTTCTTTCTTTCTTCTTTCTTCTTTTTTTGTCTTTCTGTTATTATCCAAGTACTCTGCCAGCTTTTACCCTCATTTTGCATTCCTCACTTTCTCTGTCCTAGTTAACTGCCACTCTTTTTGTCCTATACTCTTCACTATAGATACTCATGACCCAGGCAAAGTGTTGATGAGGGCCATGAGGATTACCCAGCTTTCAGGTCACCCAAGGGATACTCTAGACACAGCATGGCACAGGCTGCCTTTGACTTTGTAATCAATTTATCTTCATAATGGATGGATGAGAATGTGACAGTTTAGCTCAGATATTAGGTCACAGCTAAGTTTAGAGTGTTTTTCTCTCTCTCTCTCCTATTAAGGAATCAGTTTACTCTCATCCTTACATTCTTCCTTCCTCCATTCAAAGACAGAAAAATAGCTGTACAACAGGGACATCTTAGAGCTAACATATACGTAGTTTGGCTAAGATACTCTTTCCAGGAACAAACAGGAACCTTTATAGCTTTTCTGTTTCTCTACGTGTTTATGCTCTAGAGTGGTAGTAGGCAGTCCTCCTCGATTTTCATATTGCCCTGCTGTAAATATATACTCTTCCTCTTCAAATTAGTCTTGGCCATGGCACAGAACTAATTTCCAAAAGTATGTAATTTCTTCTTCGTGGTAACATTCCTGAGTTTTAGGAGGGCGTGTGGCCACCCAGTTTGCAACTTATTTCCTAGGCTTCCTGGTGGCCAGGTGTGGTCTTGTGACTCAGTTTCCCCCAGTAAAATGTGAGCAAAGTGATTTTGCAACTTAGATGATAATTTTTTAAAAGAAATCACTTACCCTCCACTTTCCCTTTGACTACCTTCCAGCTCCAGATGGGATATTGGCTAACCAGCTCAACTCATGCAGACGAGGTCAGTATAGCAGGACATGGCAGAACAATAGGCTAAAAGGAAGCGGACCCCTCAGTTGCCTGGTGGAGCAGAGCCACCTGCACCCTGGAGACTCTCTGGGCTGATACAAGAGAGAGCAATAAATATCACTTTCTTGCCTGAGTTTTCTCCTATATTTTTTGGTTTCTTTGTTACAATAGCCTTGTTGATGCCCTAACTGATACACAGTGGTGCATACCAAGTCCTCAGGAACCACACTGAGTGCTGAATAAGTGTCATGTCACTTAATTTTCTAGCAACTCTCCTAAAATAGATACTAATTGCTCATTTGATAGATGTACACACAGGCTTACAGAGGCTAAATGATTCACCCAAGATGGTAAGGTTATAAAGCGATAAAAAGAACCTGGGTACAGCTCTAAAGGGCTTCAAAACACAGATTCTAAATCTTTGTGCCATAGCACACCTTGGTATTATTGTTCCTTTTTTTTCCCTTTTCTTTTTAGACAGCATTTTTGAAGCATTCTTGTCAGCTAATTTAACGTTTTTGTCTGCTACACACGTATCTTTTGATTCCTTCTCTGCTTAGTTTAGTGCAGAATGCTCATTTTATTCTCCTTTTTTTGGAGGGGAGCAAGGTGAGGATTGCCCCTTGGTTTTGAATGGATTCATCTTACTTTGTTCATTAAGCTGTAAATCCCTCAGGAAGTAATGCTTGTGATACAAACTAAATAATGGCTAAATAATGACAACTCTCTGTCTCAAGGGATAAGAGCTGCCTAGTCTTCTGGAGTGACTCAGTATTCTCTTACGTGATGTTTTTCTCCTGGGTGGATGAATTCCATTGTCAGTGAATCAGTCCTGGTGAACAACCCCCGATCTTAAATACATTCTCATGGTAGTGGCATATTTGAATAGAGGGAACATCCAAAATGATGGCTTTGAATAACGAATGATGCTCCTTCTATTTATCACTAAATATAAGCAGATGGAACTTAAAATTTTCATGATTGCTTTTTAGTCAAATGTTAGATTCATGATCATTCTGCCATGCATGAGTTAGTAATAAGTATGCTGCATAATAAAAGAAAGTCCCAAATGCATCAATAAGATATATTTGCATCAGTGTATCAAACAAAATATGTATTTTTTTCTTTTTTTTAAAAATTATTTATTTAAGAAAGCAAGTGATAGAGCAAGAAGGCGAGAGAGGACGAGTGGTGGCTGCGGGGTGGGGTGGGGCGGGGTGCGAAGCTGAGAGAAAGGGAGAAGCAGACTCCCCACTGAGCAGGAAGCACAACCCAGGGCTTGATCTGGGGTTTAATCTGGAGCTCAATCTGGGCTCCATCCCAGGATTATGGGATCATGACCTAAACGGAAGGCAGACACTTAACGGACAGGGGCACCCAGGTGCCCCAAGGAGAATGTGTGTGTGTGTGTGTGTGTGTGTGTGTGTGTGTATTTTTTTGCCTAACATGAGAGCAGTCTGGAGGTGGACAGCCAAGGATTGACATGTGGCTCTTGGTCATTGACTTCTTAGGCTCCTTCTAATGTTTTCTTTGTAAATTCCTGAAAATGGTTTCTATTCTAAAGATTCCCTCATGGTTAGCAAAACCTCCTGCAGTGACAGTCATGGTGTCAGTGTCACAGGCAGTGAGATGGGGAGAGGGCAGAGGGCCTTTGCCTATTTCCTTGTAAAGACCTTTTTCAGATTGTTTACTAAATGAACTTTCACTTCATTGGTCAGAACTTAGCTATACCTACTTACATAGTTGCCTGGATGAAATCAAGGTTTTGTCTTGTTTTTAGCTAGGGAAGAAGGCAAACAATCAATGGTGGGTAGATTGCCCGTCTTCTAATTAGAAAATTCCTGTCATTCTAGACCAGGGGTTGGCAAACTGTGGCCTATGGGCCAAACCTGGCTCACAGCCTGTCTTTTATAAGTAACGGATTATTGAAACAAAGCCATATGAATTCATTTTTATATTGTCTATAGTGGATTTAATGCTACAACAAGCAGAGCTGAGTAGTTGTCACATGATCCACAGAGATCATATGGCCCCTGAGTGTAAAACAGTTCCTATCTGGTCCTATTAAAAAAGTTTGCCAACCCTGTTCTAGATCATGGAAGACAGATTCTGATGAACAAATGGCTTCATTCTTTGGGATGTTATAGGAGCAGGGTTGAGCCTAATATAGATTCAGTAACAATCTACTCACCATCTCCAGTGAAATTAAATCTCTTAGACATATATTACATACAAATAACATGACTACTAGTGGCAGATTCAACAACAAGGAGTTTATTTATCTCACACACAAAGAAGTCCAGAAGTACATGGTCTGGGGCTGGTGTGGATGCTCAATGATGCTTTCAGAACTGGATTCTTGTTTTCTCCCCAACCATGGCCAGAATGTTGACTTCCATCTCCATGCTTTAGGTCTGCATCCTGCCTCAGAAGAAGGGGTAGGTGTCAAAGGCCAAAAGGGGCATGAGTCTGTTTCTTTCCAGAACTTTCCCAGAGGTCCTTATTGGCCAGGACTGTATTCTCATGACACCTGCTGGCTGCAGAGGATCCTGAGGTGGCAAGAATGTACACTGGACAGCCAACTGAGGCAAACAAATGGAGAGGGAGACAGGAGCAGTATGACAGGAGCAGGGCTCCTCCCAATTAACGGGGCCACTCTAGCACCTTCTGAGTGTCTCACCTTGCCTCCTTGATCCTTCCTGTCGCTGTTCCTGAAATTGATTTTGTTCTCCACCCCCCTCTTTCCTATTTCTGGCTAGGTGAGAAACCTGGAAGCGAGCCTGAAGAGGTGAAGCTACAGAAAGCCAGCAAACAGATTGTGCAGAATGCCATCTTGCAGGCCGTGCAGCAAGTCTCCCAGGAGAGCCGGCAGAGGGGGGACAGAGCCCTCGACAGCCAGGGCAGCCTCCAGCTGGGCGTTGGGGAATTAACCAAGAAGCATGAAAAGAAGTAACACTGTTGATTTGGCTCTTGTCACCTGCTTGGTTTCCAGTCTTCCTCTTAGTATAGGATGCGTTGCCAAAATGTTGCCAGTAAAGCAAAACACAGCGTCATCGACATCTAGCAGTAGGATGAATTCGCACTAGCCCTTGGCTGAGATGCACTCTTTTGAAAAAGTGTGTTAGACGATTCCGTTTATATTAATGCAGTGCCTCTGAAACAGAGTGGGCCCGAACAGGACACTGTAACTGCAGAAGTAGTTTTGCAGCACCACTTATTTTTAAGGTCCCCCCCTCCCCCGAGATTCTGTCTTGCTTTACTTTTGCTTTTTATGCACCTTTCTGTGAGTTTAACCAGCGACCCTTTTTTGCTGAGATACTGAGTGTGCTACTGTGTTCTTTATATTTTAAAAAGACATGCTGGAAAGGTGAAGGAATGGGGCTTGTCAACTTCAAATATGGAATCGAAGGCTTCACTGCGTTCAGGTCCAAGATCAAAGGGAGCAAAGGCACATTCTAAGACTCAGTCCCTCAGGATCTTACAGGGCCTATGTTTATATTACTTTTTAGAAAGGAGGAGTTTAACTTTTAAAGAACTCAGGGTTTTTTGTTTGTTTGTTTTTGTTTTTGTTTGTTTGTTTGTTTTTGGTCTTATTCTCTCCATGGTTTGCTAGCTGGTCTTTACTCTCTGTGCAGAAATCCTTTGGAAATAGGGATTTCTTTTTCCATCTAAAATTAAAATAAGACAAGTGATAGATCTAGATGCATGAGTTGCCAATGATTGTTTTTTGGAAGCCCCATGAAGAGCATCTGGAACCATTTATAAACACTATGTTATCATCAGGCTATGTCTTCGTATTAGTACCTTTCTAATAGGAACTTTTCTTTTCCCACCCACAAATTAGAATTATATTTTTGAGGTCATGAAAATCATACATATCAGGAATAAATAACACTGAAAATGGGAAAAACCAATTTTTAACTTTCTGAAGCATGAAGATAGAGTGGGAACAATAAAGTAACAGTGTTTTGGACAATGCAGTTATGGAGATACATGTGCATATGGAAAAAGCCATCATTATAGCAATGGTATGACCTTGGCTCCACTCCCATGTCAATAATGCAGATCTTTCTAGAGTCATCACAATCCCATAGTCTGGGTTTCACAGCAGTCATTGAATAGTGCTACTGAAGACAGAGAAAGAATTTGGCATTTAGTAAAAACCCTGTGGCTTCAGAATATTAATGTCTACATTTGATAGTCTTTTTTAAAGCCAGTATCAGCATATATGGTATGGCTGATATTAAGATATACTTCTAGAATTCTAGTATGTTACACTTTCCAGAATGGATACTACTGATTATAGTAGATACATGGAAACACTCTCTTATCAGTTTTCTTAGATTATCTCACATGATGCACAGCTGGAAAAAATTCACAGGAAGAAAGGCTATGAGTGGGAGCAGAGGGAGTTAAAATTTAAGTGTGATTTATTTATAAATATTTTTTAGCAGAACTCATGATAATTGAAGAATGAGTATAAGTTGATCTGAAGTCATATAATCAATATGGTATGATTGCACAGTCTGTAGATAATGGGAATGAAAGTAGTAAGGTAAATTATTCAGAAGGATCTACTATAAAAAGTAAACCCAATGCTTGTAGTTTGCAAGTGATCTAGCACCATGTGTACTAAGCTGTCTGGTTATAACCAGTCCTGGACCTTGCTGTCATATCATGTGGCGGAAATACATAAATGCACTATCTTTCTTCTCTGGTGTGTCTGTGCTAATTCATTGAGGATCTTTGAGAACATCTGATTAACTTCAGTGTCTAAACATTATTTGTAAATAAAATAAATCCAGCTTTGAAATACGTTGTCACTTCTATACCCTACTGTGTGGCTCATTTCATACATGTATCTTACATTCTTTTGGCACCATGAGGCACCCCAAGTTTTCTAAACCCCTAGATATCATGATCCTGAGATTGCTTCTTCTCTGGGCCTGTACTGTGAGTCTGTGGGATGGCGGTTCCTGAGGCTGGAATGGAAAGGACGTGTGCTACGAAGTGGCCTTTTGATCTCAGGAAGTAAAGGTGAGTGGACCTAGAATGTGGAGTGTCTTTCATGATCTTTGTGAGATGGAACATCTACAGCAGGGAACACAGAGATTGAGAAATTCTTGAAAGAAGAAAAGAAAGTTGAGCGACACCTGCACCCAGTAGGTTGGGGCCATATTGGCAGAATCCTAAGGAAGCTCAGCCATAAAAATAAATCCATCTGTTAAACTCTTACTGATCTCTCTCAGTATAAAGTTATTGGCCTTGAAAGGGGCCTATCGAGCTTCATGTGGCATAGGATTAAGGTGGGTTACCAGTTGGCTATTATCATAAACAGCACACAGCTTTTGGTTTTTGGAATTCATAGGAATATTTATTTAATGTCTTTTAGCTTCCTGATTTACTACATGGCAAAGCAGACATGGGCCTCCCAGCTCTGTGTGTTTAGCTGTTCATCTCTTACTTTGCCTGGCCCTGGAATAGACCAAAGAGAGAAATCCTTTTATGTTACTTTGCTTTTCTGTAATAATCTATCCAGTATGGACAGTATTGTAAATAGATAAAAAACAACTTCTTGCCTCCTGGGCTTCATCTCTCCCCTGACCTGCCCCCAACTCTCTTTTTTAGCTGCTTCATCTTCCCTTATAGTGGGATTTTCAGGTGGGATTTCAGGTAAAAAAAAATGAATGAACTATTTAAAAATAACATGTTATTTATTCCAATTCGAATGAACAACTATTTTCAAGGTTTTAAGGTCTTACAAAAAAAACACTTAGAAAAGAGAGTTTTCAACTTATCTACTGTAATGGCTACTCCAATAAGATACAATAGAGAATAAAAAGTTCTGAGAAATCTGGTAACTAGTTTAGTCACTACAGTACCCAAACAGGTGAAAAAGACTAAACCCTTGAGTAAAGTCTTTAGTTCATGTAAGGAGATTGTGGAAACCACAATAATAATATCTTTTCTCTTGAGCATGAGAAAGTTTTCTGAAATATATTACTACATATTAACTCATTTTTCTCAGTTACAACCTCACAATATGTTGCATCTGGGAAGTTCTTATTGTTTTGCAGATAAAGTCACACTGAGTCTCAGAAGGATAAGATGAGCAGCAAGTATTATTTGGCACAGAAATACATGAGTGGATCTTGAATTTTGAGAGCATATGAATTAGCTAAGGGAGCCTAGGAAATATAAATTCTGGGCATCTCTATGTTAAGATGGAAGAATAAAACTGCCTCCTAGTAAGAAATGTCACAAAAATAGTAAAGGGCCAGAAAAATCATCACCAATAGAAATAGCTCAATGCCATTAATGTCAGAAAGCAGTAGCTAAGGAAGGAAAAGGAATCCACAGAGGGAACAAAATAGAAGGTCACAACAGAGCATGGCAAGTTCACTTACCTTTCCTCCTCAGAGCCACATGCAAAGTCCATGGAATCCTGACCCAGGTGTGGAGAAAGATGAATGTGGTGGGTGATGTTATTGTTTGCCTGTCGGCTATCGTGTAGTGGAAATGGCTCCTACGAAGAAAAAGGCAAAATAGGAGAAGGTGCTCTTCCCACATGGCAGTGACAGCATTATCGTACAGAAATGAAGAAAGGAAAAGATAAACGCATATTAAAAAATTCCCTCAAGGTGTTCTAGAAAATGGATGCAAAGTGTTCAATACCAATACTTCTGGAATAAGAGAAATATCCTAGAAATTCCTAGGCTGAGAGCAAGCCATTTACTGAGGTAAAAACTTTAGGTTGGTATGGACTACTTCATAGCAACATTCAGTACTCTATCAGAAGAGAGAAAAGGCTACAAAGTTACAAAGTAGCTCTGAAAAGGGAAGTATGAAGTAAGCTTGTTATTCCCAGCCAACACTCACTGGAGATAAAGGCAAATTAAAAAAAAAAAAAAAAGGAAGGAGGAAAAGTCAAGGGTTACTAGTGCTCAAGGGCCCTTCTTGAAAAACTGCCTATCCATGAACTTCAGCCACTTAAAAATTAAAACAGTCTAGGGGCACCTGGGTGGCGCAGTCAGGTAAACGTCTGATTTCTTGATTTCGGTCATGATCTCAGGGTCATGGGTTCAAGCCCCCTTTCAGGCTTACCACTCAGCCTGTAGTCTGCTTAAGATTCTTTCCCTCTCCCTCTGCCCCTCCCCTGCACTCTATCTAAAATAGATAAATAAATCTTAAGAAAAAAAAGAGTCGAACAATGGAGGAGCTACAGTAGAACTGGTGAGGAGTATTGCCTTCACTTAAATATCAAGTAAACATTAAATAATTGTGAAGAGTAGGCCAAAGAAAAGAATGTAAATTGTTAGATCTTGACAGTATGAAGATATAACTGACAAAAATCATGAGGTGGGGACAAAGGAAATGATATGGTGCTCATGACTTCATCTGTCAGAGAAAAGAGAATTGGTATCATCTTAAGTTGAACTAGTTAAAAAATTCAATGATATGAAATTCTTAATTGATTTAATAATTCCTTTTCTTTTTTAAAGATTTTATTTATTTATTTGACAGACAGAGATCACAAGTAGGCAGAGAGCAGGCAGAGAGAGAGAGAGAGAGAGAGAGGAGGAAGCAGGCTCCCTGCTAAGCAGAGAGTCCGATGTGGGGCTCGATCCCAGCACTCTGGGATCATGACCTGAGCTGAAGGTAGAGGCTTTAACCCACTGAGCCACCCAGGTGCCCCCATAATTCCTTTTCTTAACCTGAGAGGAATGTATTAGAAAAAAATACATTATGCTAAAGAAAGATTTATTTAAAGTTAACAGTATCTTTAGTTTCATTTAGGTTCTTTTTCTTTCATTAAATAAAAAATGTATTAAGAGATACGTATTTTATGTATATATAGTTTATCTCATATCTGCCATTCTACCATCTATCTATCTATCTATCTATCTATCATCTATCTATCATCTATCACCTCTGTAAATTCCATAATGCTATACCTGACCACTTTTGGCTTATTCCACTAAAGCTGAACAGGAAGACTCTGGCAGCTTGTGAAGAACCAGGGTGATCTTCCCATTGAGAAAAATAATTCCTTTAATCATTAGACTTGGGCCACAGATGGCCCACAGTCTAAGTAATAAGTGAAGAAAAAAAAATAGATTTATTCCTATAGGGCTTTTCAGTTTTTAGAGCAAGTTACTGTTTACTGTACATCAGGTTCCTACCTGATTTCTACTTAACCAATTATGGTTCACAGTTGTGTGTAAGGATCGACGTTCTTGTGTGCTCCTCTCATTGAGATACTCTGGCTCTCTTGGTGGCCATCTCCACGCTCTCAGCATTAGCCCTTTTTCTGTGCACAGATGGCTTCTTACTGCAAATAGCTGTCACTTTTTGCCTGTGGGATTTTTCTGGCTATAGCTGAGTGTTCAGCCCACTCAAGGGGCAGCTGGAAGCACCAGGGGGCCATGGCCCCAGGAACAGCCCTGTAAGGATGATAGATGGGAGCTGGGACCTCCGTGTCCCAGCCCCGTGGCCCCTCAAGTGGGCCCACTCTGAGGCACAGCACACAGTCTCCTAGCGGTTGCCAGCCTGATAAGTCCCAGGTGTTCATGGCCTGTTCCTTCTCTCTCTCACTTTGCCA
>ML106673.1:0-48556 GCA_003697995.1 Taxidea taxus jeffersonii | reverse complement strand
GGAGCACAAAATCAGGACTTTTAAAAGTCTGCTCCATGGAGGGACATTGCTCCAGACGCTAAACTGGGTTGAAGACCTCATGGGGACAGCTTGGACTCAGGTCCCGCAGGGTCACAGAAGGATCAGGGGTGTCTGAGTGTCACAGAGCTCAAAGGTATTAGAGCAGGGAAGCCAGCTGTGGAACTCTCAACTCAGGGTTACCTAGAACTGTAATCTGTGTCACGGGCCGGTGCTCTGTGCAAGGGGTCCCCACAAGATCCGGGGAGACTCCGACCTGGGAGAGCTCAGGGATCTGCGGGGTTCAGAGACTCCAGGTGGGACTCTGTGCCAGAGACAGAGACACTTGGTCACAGGATGAGTGACATCGGAGCGTGGCCGGAGGCTGGGGAGACGGGAGTGATTAAGCGCTTTTCTCTGAAGGCGCACTAAAGACTGGGGCCCGAGCTCTCGGCTCCTCTGAGCCAGAGACTGGGAGGCCGCCATTTTCATTCCCATCCTCCGGAACTCTACGGAAAGCGTTCAGGGAACAAAAGCCCCCGAAAGCGAACCTGAGAGGATTACTTAGCCCGGCCCCTGGTAAGGGCAGTGCAATTCCACCTGGGGCAGAGACACTTGAAAATCACAACAGGCCCCTCCCCCAGAAGATCAACAAGAAATCCAGCCAAGACCAAGTTCACTTAACAAGGAGAACAGCAGAATTCCAGAGGAGGAGAAAGCAAAGCATGGAATTATTGTCTTTCTCCCCATGAATCTTTAGTCTTGCAAAGTTAATTAATTTTTTAAAATTTTTTTTCTCTTCTACTAATTTAACTTTTACCCTTTCCTCTTTTAATGTTTTTTAACTAGTTTATCTTAACTTTCTTAAAAAAAATCTTTTTTGAACCTTTATTATTATAGTCATATTTTATCCTTCATTGTATCTAACTTTATTCCTTGTATACACATAGGGTTTTTCTTTCTTCTAAAAAATTTGGGGTACAACTTCTTCTAATAGATCAAAATACACCCCAAATCTAGTACTGGGCTTGATCTATCTAGTCTCCAGCCCAAGGACGTTCTCTCCACTTTCTTTTTTATTTTTTTATTTTATATTTTATTCTCCCTACCAACTTACCTTATCAACTCCTTTGTTAGAAAAAAAAAATTTTTTTTCATCTTTATAGTCATATTTCATCCCTTCATTGTGTTTACCCTTATATATGTTTTTCATTCTTTAAAATTTTGGGAGGTAGTTTCTTCTAAGAGACCAAAATACTCCCAAAATTAAGTGGGTGACTCTGTTCTAGTTACCAGTCTAATACATATATATATTTTTTCTTTTTTTATATTTTTTTCTTTATTTGTGTTCTCTTTTTTTTTTTTTAATTTTTTTTCTCTTTTCTGATCTTCTTTTTATCCCCTTTCTCCCCTTTCTCCAACCCCCCCACGATTTGGGGTCTCTTCTGATTTGGTTAAAGCACATCTTCCTGGGGTCTTTGCCACCCTTTTAGTATTACATTTGCTCCTTCATATATTATCTGGACAAAATGACAAGGCGAAAAAACTCACCACATAAAAAAGAACAGGAGGCAGTACTGAAGGCTAGGGACCTAATCAATACAGACGTTGGTAATATGTCAGATCTGGAATTCAGGACAACGATTCTCAAGGTTCTAGCCCAGCTCAAAGCAAAAAGGACAATGGCAAGTCGGTCAGTCACTGCTGTTAACACCTACTTGTAAACTACACTATCAGATTAGGAAGTAGCACCTCACTGAAGTAGGGACATCTCAATTTTGACAGATGAAACTGATGGGTTAGGTTCTTGAGGAAAGGACTAGTTCAAGAGGATGTAGTTGTGAGGTCTGAGTGATCAAAAGACTTTGAAAAATCAGATACAAGAGCTCTACTGGAGGATAAGATACCAACTGCAAAAGGAAGTCAGAAGAAATACCACCTCATTGCTGTGTTTCACATCATCCCTGAATCTAAGTGTACTTCCCACCTGTCTGATACAACCAACTCTCAAAGCTCAAATATACTTGCATATTGTCTTTGAAGGGACCTTAGCAACCACGGTCAAATACTTGTTACCCAAGGAAGTTGTAAAATTCTGTCTTCAACAGTGTTGAGAAGGAGCAGTTCCCACTGTCAAGGGAGGGAGTCAAGAGATGAAAGCCATGTGATACACCCATTCAGGGATCCATGTGTCCAGCTCACAAGAGAAGCTAGCCTTTGCTGAAGTAACCTTCCTCTTTTATAGATGAGCCAAGTTCATAGGAAGGATAAATAGCAAGCCCAGGACCCCAGCTTCTGAAATATAAGGCCAGTGTCTTTCTCAGGCACCACACTACCCTCAAGGGTTTAGATACTCACCCCAACTTTGTTTCCCTACAAATCCCGACTTAGGTGGAAATGGAAAAAAAAGAAAGCTGCCAAATGACTTCTACATGCACAAAAGGCCTCTGTGACTTAACAGAAATTACCATCTCTCCAGCTATTTCTAGATATCATGGTGAGCTTTAGATTTACAATACCGAAATGAAAATAGCTGTAATAAGCTTGGTGATTCGTAATACCACCTGCCTCATAAATCAGTGTAATAAGGGGAACCTGGGTTAAACCATTGTAAGGAGACAACATGCCCTGCTTCATTCCTTTGCAGTGTATTTACTAGTCTTTTAGAAAAGGTCAAAGCCTTGGTGAAAAATAGAATTATACAGCCGGAAGAAGCCAGAATAAGGTCTTTAATTTATCCCCCCCCCCACACACACACTCCAATGGACTCCATCCTAGATGGATTATCTACTGCCTATCATCTATGTCCTTTCTATTTAAAAAAAAAAAAGAAAGCCTTCATGAAATGGACTCAAAAAAGTTTTTATATGACAGCACTTTAAAAAGTACTAAGGCACTGTGCAAATGTAAGGGATTATCATTCTTTATGTTAAGGATAAAGAGAGTTCAAAATCTCCATCAGGAGAGTACAGTGTTTCCTTCACATTTTTTTCAAGCAGTTCTTTCTCATGACCACCCTAAATCTCTCCTTATCCCAGTTACTCCATTTCCCCCTTCTCTGCATATACATAGACATTGAAAACAGAATCACAGGATCTTAGGTTTGAAAAATATATCTCCCAGCTTATCTTTCTGATTTCATTAATGAAGATACTATGAACGGTTGTGGCCATAAACATAAATATGGCCTATAAGGGCTGAACAGTAGAAAAAATAAGGAAGTCAGTGTTGTAAGAAAAGTTTCTTGGGTCTAAAAACAAACAACACAAGTAGCATGATAAATAGTAGCTAATGCACAGGCTGAGTGGAAGATGCAGCAGAGGGTAAGGAGGTGGGGAGACCAGGACTGTGTCAGCCCACCGGAGCGTAGCATGTCCCCACCCGCAACCATGTCTAGCTGCTCTGAACAGCTGAAAACCACACCAGGAAAACACACAAACCAGGAAGATCTCCGGGCTTTAAAATTGTACCTTTTCAATTGAAAAATACATAAGCAAATAAATAAAACCTACAAGCCTATTCCAGGCTTCACCTGGCTGGTTCATGACCTCTCGCGTAGTGACATGATTTTGAATCCTCTCTCTGGTTTGTGTTCGGGTTAAGAACCTGTGGAAGAACAGCTTGAGACCACTGCAGGGGTCGTTCCTACCTACTCAGTGGCCTGAGCAAGGGCACTCGTGTCTGGTCCTCCGTGGCAACCCAGCGCTGCGGTCCTCCCCGGGGAAGAGCTGAGTCGGTGCAGAGGGCAACCCCCGGCCTTCAGACCAGACTGCCTCCTCAGGTGGGGAGTAGCAGTAAATTTGGGAACTGGAGCAGTCCACTCATCCGGAAGTTCCTCTGGGTCAGAGCCTTTTCAAAAGTGATTTGCTCTTCTTCCTCAGCCTCTCCGGAAACGTCACAGAGGGCGAGATTAGGCGTGAGCCCCACGGGTACTCACGGGAAATGGTGCCGCGCATGCGGAGAACTTCCCACGGGGGCAGCCGCAGGATCCCACAGGGGCAGCCGCGGGATCCAAAGGGCTGAGCGAGCTCTCGTGTCGCTCCACGCTGTGGCGCTGTAGAGGTATCACAGAGTAGAGTCTGTTGCACAGAGCAATAATGGTAGGCAGATTAATGGAAGACGCCTCGTGGGAAGCTGGTGGTTGGCCCTGGGATCAGTAATCACTGGAAGTCTAGCTCCTGAAGGTTCCATAGTGAAGCGGTCAATAACACTAATAGCTCTGGTGACAGCAGCAAATTTCAGCATAGCTCCCTGGCCAGTATTTCTGGAGGCTATGACATTGACATCAGCGGAATTTTCGATGGCAACGATGTCATCAATTACCAAAAGAGCTCCTCCCAGGTCTTCTGAAGACTTATGATGTAGATGCCATGAACTGTTTGTTGTTCACTTAGAAGTCAAGGCTCAGTGGGTTAAAGTCTCTGCCTTCGGCTCAGGTCATGATCCCAGGCTCCTGGGATCGAGCCCCGCATCGGGCTCTCTGCTCGGCAGGGAGCCTGCTTCCCTTCCTCTCTCTGCCTGTCTCTCTGCCTACTTGTGATCTCTGTCGGCCAGATAAATAAATGAATAAATCTTTAAAAAAAAAAAGAAAAGAAGTCAAGACTGATACCACCCGAATGGGTTTCTACTGCAGAGTGCTCAAGGACACCTTCCTCCTTCATCTGCAGGACATCACGGGCTCTGGTCATTGAAAAATTCCCTTTAAATTACAATGGAAATCCAAGATAGTACTGTTTGGACCCCACTCTGGGTAGCACAGAAAGGCTTGTAAAATAAATTCTGTCCATGGTGTTCACAATATGACCAATCTGCACGTACACTTGGACATTTATTTTTCTTAAAGAAACGTGATAGTAATGTTTCTATTCACCCATATGCTCCTCTAAACTTCACCTGGAGTTGAAGGTGGGAGGTTTCTCTTTGGAGGTCTGGGTATTGAGGATACAGATTGCAACAACATAATAGCAGGAAAGAGACTCAAGTGTCTGTGATGCTGATTTCTTTAAGACCATGAACATCAGTAACATCTAAGATTTTTCACACAGGCAGGTCAGCTTTTAAATCACCTGTCAGATCTCTCTTTCCTAGGCAGAATACACCAATTAGGCTCCCTTTCCTTATTTGTTTCTGTTTTTCCACCTTTATGTTGTTTGGCTTATTCTCCTGTGAGTCCTTTCAAGCTTGTTAAATTTGTCAAAACCCATACTTGACAAAATGCTAGACTACTGCTAACTCCACAAAATGACTACTGAGCACCTCTTCCTCCTAGAAGGAAATGATATGCTTGCTTAAATCAAATAGTGATTTTTTTTTAAAGCAAACATTAACAGTATACTGTTCACCCTGGCACCTGATTAGGATAGAATGTGGCCTTCTAGATGGACTTTGATGCTTTGTTCCCTACTGCAAATGTACTTCCCCTCTCAGAAAACAGAAACAGGGGGAGGGGGCCACAACACACTATCTGCATAGAAATAAAAACAACGTTCTAATATTAAAGAGAAAACACAATGATAGAGTCAGGAAGCAGCTCCATGAAGCCATTACCATGCTTATTGCCGTTTGAAGGCAGAATGATTGAAGTTATTGTCTTAATGTAAGATTACTAAATAATGCATCCCATAAAGGAAAGACATTGTATTGGCCATAAAACGTGTGTAACTGCAACAGAATTCATACTTATTTAATGACACTTTAGAATCGGATGGTAATTAAAATGAAGTAGGAATTTTTAAAAGGCAAGAGAAATTCAAACACACCAGTATATAAATTGAAACATTCTCTTTGTTTTGCAAGCACATAAAGAAGTAAGTTTCACATGGGTTTTTTTTTCTTTCATTCTTTCTTTTTTTTTTTTTTTTTTTCCTTTTTTGGCCCACTGGGAACAACACAATTTTGACTCCTCAGTATTTCCACTTCTAATTGCTGGGAGGGTTCATTATCAGCTGTCTAAAGTGCAATACATCAACCTTGCAAAGCTGAGTTACAAAAGACGTTCACACATCTGATGGGCTGCTGTGCTAAATACATCTTAATTTGTGCTGCATCTGCTGTTTTCTCATTTGTTTGTCACGCTGTGAATGCTGCAGACTTTGTTAGAGCAGCTCCCAGATTTTTTTTCTTTACAAATACATTGATTCTTCATTAACCAAAAAAAAAAAAAAATGGCTGTCTTCCATCATTGTTCATCTGTGTCTTGGAATGCCATAAACTCAGTTCTGTTATACACATATATGTGTGAAAAAATCCTGTGCATTTGAATACATCTATGTATTATATTAGAATAAATGCACATATTTTTGCATGTGCATCAAGCAAAACATTCAGTTTAATCACATAAAGCAAAACAAACTTCCTTCAGCCAGTACTGAATGCGCAAGGTAACAATCACTCCAGTCTCCTAACTATGGCATGGATAAAAGTGCTTCAAATCACCCAGGTCTGGTTTAGGTTTCCCCCACTTTGCAGAAGATGTGTGTTAGGGTGGGGCTTTTGGTTCCTACCAACAAAGCAGGAGCTCAAGTGGGAAACGGGCACAGGCGATTCAGCCCGATCCAGAATAAACCAGTCTCACATTAGGGAAGTTTAAATTCTATTTGGGAAAGAAAATAAACACCACCACCTCGGTCTTCACAAAACACAATGTCCAAGGTAAAGATGGGCCCTACTTGCTGGCACGTGACTACGCAGGCACACAAAGCCTCATGCTTACAGGAGCTGGGCTAGGTTTAATGCTCTGCTGTCACCAGTTAGAATTTTTTTAATAATTGATGAACAAGGGGCCCTGCATCTTCACTATGCCCTGGACCCCAGAAATCATGTAGCTGGTCATGGGTGCAGAATGCTGGTGGAACAGCTGGTGGCATAACTCAGTAGCATTTCAGGCTGTCAGTTCTTTTATCTTTAAAATCACAAAAAGGTACCTGTTGAAATGAAGAAGAAAAGAAGGACAGAAGGAAAAGAGTGGAGAGAAGGAAGCATGAAGGGAAGGAAAACCGAATAGTATTTACTTTGTATTCATATAGTCTGATGGGCCGTGAGGGATGGAAGGCAGCCATTTCTATGTGATATTTATTCTGAGCAGAGAGACTCTTTGAATGAAACAGGTTAAAGGAATATGCCCTTTGTCATAGGTTTTGGGATCACTAGCCAAAGTGGACACTCAAAGTCAGTCTATAATGTTTCAAAAAAAATAAGCTAAATACAATTCTTTTTCTTTTTCTTTTTCTTTTTTTTTTTTACAATTTCTGAGTTGGTAACCTCAGAGGAAAGTCTGGAGCTCTTTTCACCTTACTGGCTGTTTATTTGGAGCAAGGCAGCAGAGCGAGGGGCAGTGGTATCCTTCATATCTGTGCTTGGATATGGGGGTGCAGGTAGGTCTGTGCCCTCTCTTCTCTAGCCCCATACACCTCTCCTTCACCAAAAGGGTAACAATGACTCCATTTACATAATGTCAATCAGTCTACCGCGTCAAGTTTTCCCAAGAACACGCAGAAGCGATTACCAAGGCAGGCGTTATGACTGGTGGAGTCCCAGACAAATCAGGGGTTCCGTAAAGGAGTATGTTGAATCAATAAGATGTACTGTTCAACCAGGGCTGAGAAAAACACCTCATAAAGTAACAGCATTTGTAAAGGTTAATCAATTCAGCTAATTGTAAATGCTCTCAATTGTCAGTCCCTAAGCAGTGCCTTCTCTTTGTAGCTAGTAATTCACTGTGGGATGCGGCAGCTCGAAAGCAGGAAGCAGAGAAAGAGGGGGAAGCAGTCAGATTTCTCATTACTCTCTCCATGTTGTGCTCTGTCGGTGTCTGTAAATGTCAATACATTTACCACAGGGAGATCGCCTTTTTTCCCTACTAGCACTCCGTTGCCTCCTTCATTATATACAAAACAAAGTAAAGAGCCTAATTATCTTGGTCTAGGCAGATGGAAAGGAAATCAGGGTATTGATCTTTGGGGCAATATCTTAAGGCAATGCATACGAGTAATAAGCTGGGCAGTTAAAGGGATGGTCTTTTATCGACATTGGTAAGAAAAACACATCTCATTCACTGCCCAGAATTGACTCGGGAAAAACAAAAACAAAAAAACAAAACCTCCTGTTTTTTCCTTCCCACTGCCTCCATTTCCCCAGTAAGAACAAAACCAGTGGGGAGAGCTTTTAAATAAGTGTCTGTGGAGACGTGAGAAGTAGAAATTAATCACATCAGATAGAAAATGATGAGATAATTCTACCCTAGAACTATAACTAGTCTCTGGCAGTGAAAGTAAACCACTGACTTTCATGGAACCAGGCAACTCTTATCTTTCTACAAGGCTTCATGATCAGAATAGCCCATACTTCCAGGCCTAATGAGTGTCCCAGCAGAGACGCAAAATGCAATTTGTTTTAGTGATGCTGCAAAAGTCTTAGAAAATGGTGGAATGGGTATGAGATGAATGCTAAGTTATTTTAAGGAGAGTCACTTTTTTAAGCTTTCAGATACATTCTTTTCAGCCCATGACTACGTATATGTGCATGGTATTACATTTCAGAAAGTCTTGTTTCCCTTCAGTTAGAGAAATTAATCTTCTATATTTAGAAAATATAGGAAGATAGTTATTTTCCAGGAATATTTATATAAGCCAAAAATGGAGATGAGAACTATTTCAAATGTTTTGGTGCATGGTAGTATTTATAGGAATGTGTGTGATAATAACTAACATTCACCCATTTATTATACCCTAGAAGCCAATGATGTATATAATTTCCCTTATTGAAACATGAACTGCTGAAGCACACAGTCAATTTCCCTTTATTTCATCTGCAACTTAGTAAAATGTAAATGTCTTCTCCTTAAGAATAAGGCTGTGGGGTTTTCTAGAATTTGGAAACACATTAAGAATCACAATATGGGCCGCCTATGTGGCTCAGTTGGTTAAGGTCCTGGGATCAAGCCCTCCATGGGGGGGGCTCCCTGCTAAGTGTGCAGTCTGCTTCACCCTCTCCCTCTGCCACCCCCCGACTTGTGTGTGTCTGCTCTCGCTCAAATAAATAAATAAAATTTAAATTTAAAAAGAACCACAATTGTTTTTATTGAGGACAGAATAACTTCTGTAAACCAATGGTTCTGTTCACTCTAGAGGAGCGCTGAGATTTTGTTTTCTGGCTACCCTCCACTATTATTATAATGTACCACTTAAGCCTTCAACATTTTGACAAAAGAGCATCCTTATCTTTTACATATCTCACTTTAATGTTATTAATTAAAGACATCGTAAAATTATAAATATATGAAAGGCCTCGTGTCCCTGTCAAATAGTTTGATATTTCAGATTGTGTAATGCAGTCCAACAAACCCAGTGACAGTCACCAGGTGCCACCCTGTTGACCTGAACAGCACTGAAAATAAGCTGGGGAAGACACAAAAGGCAGCTTGTAGCCATTTGGCACATCACAAAGTCTTTTATCCCCAAACATGCGGGATAATGCTAGATCTGTGTAGGAAGGTAGCATGTTTAAAGTAAAATTAAGTGGTGCATTATAATAATAATGGAGGGTAGTCAGAAAACAAAATCTCAGTGCTCCTCTAGAGTGAACAGAACGAACCATTGGTTTACAGAAGGAATTCTGTCCTCAATAGAAACAATTGCATTCATGCATGAGTACAATTTAAAACATGCTATGTGTACCTCTTGAAAAAAGAGAATTTCACGAGTCAGTAATGTCCCAAAGCTATCTTACCAACAAGTGAGGGAAGGCTCTCCCACTTTCCCACCTGCCCTGCCCTTCCCCTGTCCTTCCTCTCTCTTCCTTCCCCTCCCTCATTCTCTAAGATATACTCCTTTCATCTCACAATGCCATTTTCCCACAATTTCAGGAGAAATTTCCTGACATCTCTGAAAATGCCAAGAATGGAAAGTAAAGTCCTCTAAATGCAATTTTTCACCTTAAAGGAATTGAAATACCTGTTAGAGTTTCCAGAACTGTAGCCCCAGGCAAGCAGTGAGCAAAATTAACAAAACAACCCTCTCCCCACCTCAGGACCCTATTATCTCATTTCATTTACTGATTGTTCCTGAGCATTTGGTGCCTTCATCCTCATATATATTCATTTGAAGCCTCACCCTTTTATACATAATGTAATTTTCTTTCCAGAGGATAAATTTTTATATCAGTTTAATAATTTCTTGGAGTTATACTGGAGTATCGCTCAACTCGGTTCTAAATTAAAGCACTTATTAAAAAACTTTGAAGCACTCTCACAATTTTAAATCACTGTGCACATTGCAATTTAAAATTATGGGAGCAGTTTTATAAGCACTTGAATTTGGAGGTGATCAGAGACCTGAAAGTGTGCAATATAGAGTAATTTAAAATTATTAGAGTACTTCACATTTTTTTATAAGCTCTTCAGCTCGGAAGAGATCGGGTTCTAACATCTCAGTCTATGCAGTACAAGGTGAAGTACTCCTCAGCCTGAAAAGATTCACTCTATTAAATCAAACTACTTTAATAATTTTTAAGTAATGTACAGTGAGCATGCTCAGATCTCTAAGTTCACTTTTAAATTAAAAATATTTTTCACTTCCACCTACGGAAGACACTTAACCGATAAAGCAACAATTTACCCTTTCCATTTTAGACATCAAACTGCCCTCCCGCTTTTACAGTAGTCTTCCCTTGGGAAAAACAAACACCAAAATATTAAACATATTTGTTCCTTTTTGTTTAAGGAAAAAAAAAACAGAAAAGTATCATGCTATGAAAATCCAACTACCTAACTGTATTTAAAAATACTTCCATTTCAAAGTAAACTTTAGTGTACTATCTTTTGGGATATAACACTTTTAGAGCCAAAAAAAAAAAAAAAACCCAGCAAACTAATATTGATGAAGGATAATAGGAAGAAAGGAAGGCAGAGACAAGGGGCCTTGCCCTTAGAAAAAAAATCACCCTTAAAAGAATTTTACACGGCCCTAAGAGGAGCCATCCACCCTTTTCCATGGGATAGACAGATGACCAAAAAAAAAAAAAAAAAAAGCCTGACTGAATGACAGACACAGGGAGGGTTAATCAGAGTAAAATAGTCCTCCAACAAGCCCATAAAAACCCCCAGACTTAGAAACCCCAATGACAACTCTCTCAGGTCCTCCTCCCCTCCTTGGGAGCATTGTACTAGCACTCAACAAACCTTGCTTTGCTGCCTACCACTCCGTCAGGTCTACCTTTTCATTCTTCAAAGTGGCATGACCAAGAACCGAGGGCACCAATGGAGAAAAAAATCCCATAACAGTATCTCCATACAGCTTTTAAGGTTAGACAAATAGCTAATTATCTTATGGCAGTATGACCTCTATCCCACTGAGACACAGGACGATTCTTCACAATAGGGCAGCTGTGTTGCAACCTGAGAAGGTGTATATGGACCCTACTGTGTGTTCTGAAGAACACTGGTGAGCTGGACAAAAGCACACAGTTCCATAGCATTCCCCCATTCTACTCTTGAGTTCAAAGAAGCGACAACATAACAGAAGCATGACATGTACTATACTAAATGTACATCTGGCAAGCATGCTTTTCAAGTTGTTCAAATCCATTTTCGTGATTGTTGTGTTCTTGTGAACTCTAATACTTTCTATAGCCAAGTTAGAAGGTAGAATTCTGGTCTGGATTATGTCCATTAATAAACAAGATTATTAACTCATTGAAAAGAGTTCTTTTTTCTTTTTTTTTTTTTAAGATTTATTTATTTATTTACTTGACAGACAGAGATCACAAGTAGGCAGGGAAGCAGGCAGAGAGAGAGGAGGAAGCAGGCTTCCCGCTGAGCAGAGAGCCCGATGCTGGGCTCAATCCCAGGACCCTGAGATCATGACCTGAGCTGAAGCCAGAGGCTTAACCCACTGAGCCACCCAGACGCCCCGAGGAATTCTAATCTCACAGCAAAATGATTAAGTTTCCATTATTTTATTGGGGTATAATTAACTGATAGTGTTATATTAGTTTCAGGTGTACAATGTAATGATTCAACAGTTTTATACATTTCTCAATGCTCATCAAGATAAGTGTACTCTTCATCCCCTTTGTCCATTTCACCCATGCCTCCATTTACCTCCCCCTCTGGCAACCACCAGTTTAGTCCCTATTTAAGAGGTTTTTTGTTTCTTTATTTCTTTGTTCACTTGTTTCTTAAATTCACAAATCAGTGAATGGTATTTGACTTTCTGTGAGTAATTTATTTCACTTAGCATTATACCCCCTAGGTCTATTTTTGTTGTTGCAAATCACAAGATTTCATTCCTTTTTATGGCTGAGTTATATTCTGTCTTCTTTATCCACTCCCTAAGCATGGACACTGGGGTTGTTTCTATATCTTGGCTATTATAAATAATGCCACAATAAACACGGAGCTGCGTGTATCTTTTCAAGTTAGTGTTTTCACTTTCTTTGAGTAAATGTGAGTAAATACCCAGTAGTGGAATACTTTAATCATACGGTAATTTCATTTTTAATTTTTTGAGGAACCTCCATAGTGTTTTCCATAGTGGCTGCACCAGTTTGCATCCCCCCCATAGCACCACACATCCTCAGCAACACTTGTTATTACTGGTGTTTTTTATTTTAGCCCTTCTGATAGGTGTGAGGTGATATCTCATTGTAGTTCTGCTTTGCATCTCCCTGGTGATTAATGATGTTGCGCATCTTTTCAGGTATCTGTTGGCCATCTGTATGTTTTTGCAAAAATGTCTCTTCGGATCCTCTGTACTTTCTGCTGCTTTAAGTGTAGTTACTGAGAGACCATTGATATTTGCATCAGGAATGAGGGAATTAAAAACTTACTTGGGTAGTTTACTCACTCTACCTAAACATAATGACAATTCAAATAAATAGGTGGAAATCTATAAAACCGTTTTGAAAACTTAAAGAATTTTTTTTCTCCAAACTCTCTTAGCAGATGGCATGATGCTTTAAGTGGAAAACCCAAATGACTCCACCCCCAAATTACTAGAACTCACACAGCAATTCAGTAATGTGGCAGGATATAAAATCAATGCACAGAAATCAGTTGCTTTCCTATACACTAACAATGTAACTGTAGAAAGAGAAATTAGGGAATCAATTCCATTTACAATAGCACCAAAAACCTTAGGATGCCTTGGAATAAATCTAACTAAAGAGGTAAAGGATCTGTACTCTAGAAACTACAGAAGATTTATGAAGGAAATTGAAGAAGACACAAAAAGATGGAAAAACATTCTATGTTCATGGGTGGGAAGAATAAACATTGTTAAAATGTCTATGCTACCCAGAACAATCTATATTTTCAACACCATTCCAATCAAAATACCAATGGCATTTTTCAAGGTGCTGAAACAATCAATCTTAAAATTTGTATGAAACCAGAAAAGATCCTGAATTGCCAAGGAAATATTGGGGAAAAAAAAAAAAAAAAAAAGCTGGGGGCATCATGTTGCCTGATCTCAAACTATATTACAAAGCTGTGATCACCAAGACAGCATGGTACTCACACTAAAACAGACACATAAATCAATGGAACAGAATAGAGAGCCCAGATATGGGCCCTCAACTCTGTGGTCAACCAATCTTCAACAAAGCAGGAAAAAATATCCAATGGAAAAAAGACAGTCTCTTCAATAAATGGTGCTGGGAAAATTGGACAGCTGTATACAGAAGAATGAAACTCAACCATTCTCTATACCATACACAAAGATAAACTCGAAATGGATAAAAGACCTCAATATGAGACAGGAATCCATCAAAATTCTACAGGAGAACATAGGCAGTAACCTTTTCGACACCAGCCATAGCAACTTCTTTCAAAATACATCTCCAGGGGCACCTGGGTGGCTCAGTGGGTTAAGTGCCTGCCTTCAGCTCAGGTCATGATCTCGGGGTCCTGGGATCAAGCCCTGCATCGGGCTTTTTGCTCAGTAGGGAGCCTGCTTCCACACCCCCACCCTCTGCCTACCTCTCTGCCTACTTCCGATCTCTCTCTCTCAAAGAAATAAAATCTTTAAAAAAAAAAAAAAAAACACGTCTCCAAAGGCAAGGGAAACAAAAGTGAAAATGAACTTTGGGGACTTCAAGATAAAAAGCTTCTGCACAGGGACACCTGGGTGGCTCAGTGGGTTAAAGCCTCTGCCTTTGGCTCAGGTCATGATCCCAGGGTCCTAAAATCGAGTCCCACATCGGGCTCTCTGCTCAGCGGGGAGCCTGCTTCTCCCACTCTCTCTCTGCCTGCCTCTCTGCCTACTTGTGATCTCTGTCTGCCAAATAAATTAAAAAAATCTTAAAAAAAAAAAAAGTTTCTGCACAGCAAAGGAAACGGTTAACAAAACAGACAACCCAAGGAATGGGAGAAGATATTTGCAAATGACACTACAAATAAAGGGCTGGTATCAAGGATCTATAAAGAACTTTTCAAACTCAACACCCAAAAAACAAATAAGTCATAAAATGGGCAGAAGACATGAACAGACACTTCTCCAAAGAAGACATACAAGTGGCTAACAGGCACATGAAAAACTCTTGAACATCACTGGCCATCAGGGAAGTTCAAATCAAAACCACATTGAGATACCACCTTACACCATCAGAATGGCAAAAATTGACAAGACAAGAAATAATAAATATTGGAGAGGTTGTGGAGGAAGGGGAACTCTCTTACACTGTTGATGGGAATGCAAGTTGGTACAGCTGCTTTGGAAAGCAGTGTGGAGATTCCTCAAAACTTAAAAATAGGGCACCTGCATGGCTCAGTGGGTTAAAGCCTCTGCCTTCGGCTCAAGTCATGATCTCAGGGTCCTGGGATCGAGCCCAGCATCGGGCTCTCTGCTTAGCACAGAGCCTGCTTCACACCCCCCCCCCGCCTGCCTCTCTGCCTACTTGTTATCTCTGTCTGTCAAATGAATAAATAAAATCTTTTTTAAAAATGTTGAAAATAGAGCTACCCTATGACCCAGCAATTGAACTACTGGATATTTATCCCAAAGATACAGATAGTGAAAAGAAGGGCCACATGCACCCCAATGTTCATAGCAGCAATGTCCACAATAGCCAAACTGTGGAAAGAGCCAAGATGCCCTTCTGTTGAAGGACAAATGGATAAAGAAGTTGTGGTGCATATACACAGTGGAATATTACTCAGCCATCAGAAAGGATGAATACCCAACATTTGAATCAACATGGATGGAACTGGAGGAGATTATGCTAAGTGAAATAAGTCAAACAGAGAAAGACAATTATCATATGGTTTCATTTATTTGTGGGAGGTAAGGAATAGCATGGAGGTCATTAGAAGGAAGGAAAAAATGAAGGGGAGGAAATCAAAGAGGGAGATGAACCATGAAAGACCACGGATTCTGGGAATCAAACAAAGGGTTTTGGGGGTGGGGGGAATGGGTGAGCCTGGTGATGGGTATTAAGGAGGGCACGTATTGCATGGAGCACTGGGGTGTACACACAAACAATAAATTGTGGAACACTACATCAAAAACTAATGATGTACTGTATGGTGACTAACATAACATAATAAAAAAATTTTTTTTCTCTTAACTATCAAGTGCTGGGAGGTTATATTTTTCCCCTTCCCTTTCTTTGATTCTCCGCAACCCCCCCAACCTCTCCTTCTGTCTCTTCCCTCCTTCCTTTTTCTTATTCTCTCTCTCTCTCTCCCTCTCTCAAAGGTCCTATTCATCTGAATCTTAAGTGTAGTCACACTGGATCTACTGGAAGGTAATCACTTAGGACCTCCTTGTTCTTTGATAATACTTTGAATTTTAACCTATAAGAGGAAAGATCCTAACTAATGTGTTTATAACCCACAAGTGAACTGGAGTGGTTCCCCATAGCAGTCTGCCACTAGTGGAGAGTATGCTTTAACTGTTTCTTATGGCTCATTGGGGAATAAGGCTACAATATATACAAGTACTACTCTATTTAAATGTCCTTCTGGCTTGTCACAAAAACTTCCAGAGCCACTTCATCTCACACTATGGATGCTGCCTGAAAATGAAAATCTCCTGGGGGTGGGGGTAGGGGGGTTGGGAGTTAGTCATGTCTTTGAAAGGGCTCTCTCTTAGAACAGGCTCTTTCATTGAGAGATTTCCCAAGGACATCCTTAAGTCAAAGAAGTAGACTTATTTTGAGGGTTGTTGCGATGAGTTTTTAAGCTTCATTTCAAAGACCAGCACTGAACACTAAAGATGAAATTGGGAATTATGACTCTATAGTCCTTTATAGGAACAAAATGAGATTTTGGATTTTGGATTATAATCCAATTATAGAACTCACTTAAGGAAGGTAGGGTACACATATTGCCCAAACTCTCTGAATCTTCCATTCAATGCATGGATGCAATGAGCATAATATTTCAGTGATAATGACAATAATGGAGTCTGGATTTTTCATTTTAAAACATTCATGTGTATCCTGAAATCAGAAATACTACCTCTATGAAAATGTTTTTGCACGTGATGTAATGAGTCCTGGGTGTTACATAAGACTGATAAATCACTGACCTCTACCTCAAAACCGATAATATATTATGTGTTAATTTAATTCAAATTAAATTTTAAAAAAAGAAAATGTTTCTGAACTTAACCTATAAAATCTTTCTAACTAGTGTACTGAAATTTTCCAGAAGTTATACAATACTTGCTTCCACACAAAAGCATTTTGAATTTTACCAGATTTGCATTTGTCTTTATATGATCTTCAAACTGTTTGGTTTTCATGTTATATCCAGCAAAAATGATCTGAAAGAAGATCAAAAGAAAGCTGTTCTTGAAATAGAAATTTATAGTATTTAGATGGCTTGTAGGTATTCAATGGGATCAGTTCTTTGTCTATGGTGTCCTAAGAGCATATAACTACCCAAGAGTTCAGGGGTAATAACACAAAAATTCTCTGTTTTTTGCATGCAAATTAAAATTGTCTTTCAAGAAGCTAAAAAATCGAAATAAGTGATCATTAACCAGAATTTAGAAAGAGATGACGAATTCATGTGTGCCTGAATTGAGGGAGAAATGTGAGTATAAATGGTAGAAAAAAATCATGAGAGCACGTCTATGGACTCTTGCATGTTGGAAGCAGAAAAGATAGTTAAAGGAAGCTCTAAGAATTTTTTCTCTAATATAAGGCTAACAGGACACCTCTAAGCAAAATTTTTACTACAATTACTAGCTAAAAAATAAGTCAGGAAATTATAATACAAAGAATTGGAAAATCATTGTGGTTATTTCAAAAGAAGTAGCTATTTAAAAGCAGAAATGAGGGGTGCCTGGGTGGTTCAGTGGGTTGGAGTCCCTCCCTTCGGCTCAGGTCATGATCCCGGGGTCCTGGAATCGAACCCCGAATCGGACTCTCTGCTCGGTGGGGAGCCTGCTTCCCTTCCTCTCTCTCTCTGCCTCTCTGCCTACTTGTGATCTCTGTCAAATAAATAAATAAAATCTTTAAAAATAAATAAATTAATAAATAAAAGCAGAAAGGTACTTGTGTGCCTAATGTAAAGTGGGGATTTAGATGAAAATATAATACTCATACACACTTAGACTATGCAAACATAGTGAAACAATGATACACCTGAAACATTCCAATGATTGCCCTCGGGATCCGTCATTGCATCTCACTGTAGTCACCGCTTTTAGGATCCTTATATAAAAGGCGAGAGAAGCAATATTGGATGATACCAATCTATGAGACTCTTCTGTGTGCAACGCTGACTTTAGGACCGAAACCAGGGAGATAATATTCAAAACCCTTTGTATATATGTTGTAAAGATGGATGTGTACTTCTAAGATAAAACTTTTTAATTCCTTTGCATTCTTCTACAGCAGTACCCTATGCCTATTGACATGAGTGTATTTAGTGGTATTTTATCAGAAAGCATTGCTAAATAAACAAAAATTTCATTAACACTGTGGAAACTTTAAGTAAATCTTTGCCTAATGATATGCCCTTTAATTCCTAGTGCCTACTGCATGAGTTAATCCACTTAAGTGAGAAAACATGTTTTGTCAGATTGTGTGAGCCTGACAATTTTTTGAACCAAACTAAAGTTTTTTGAGAATTGAATTCTATTTGCTTCAGGGGTAAAAAAGAAAAAAAAAGTGACTTTCTGGTTCAAAGGAAAAATGCTTAGAAGCCATATTTGAAAGGCTCATAAGGGGTCTTACACATCAAATAGCTCTTAGAAAACAACATTCTGATGAGTTAAGTGCAAATTAATTAGAAACATACAGATTGCTTTTCCCTTGCTATACACATGGGTTTCAAAGAGTGTTTGACGAAGTATGTTTGGAGTTTTCATGACCCAAAAAGCATAGTAAAGTAGTTCAAGATGTTTCTGTGAAACAAAGATACTTGTTTTCTCACAGTGATCTTTCCAAACAAATACCTAATGAGCTCTTATTTAAAAACATTCAGGCTCAGGCAGGTACACTATTTTGTGTTCATCAAGTTTATCTAAAAGAGGATTTTTCCCTGCTAAGAAGCTGATTGAGTCATTATTAATGAATTCCAGCCTTGCAGTGCTTCTGAAAGGGGAAACACAAATGAAATAAGCATGAAGACATGCTCACTGCAAATCTATACTGTACTAGAAGTAGGAGAGTATTTATGGGTGGAATCCCTGAGATGCTAAGACAGCAGACCCAGGAACAGCATTTCCAAGTGGTTTCCTGGATAATATCAGATTATGAGAATTTGATCCAAGTAGGCTGGCTATATGTCCACCAAGTGCTTATACCCAATTAACAGGGAACTACAACTTGTCAAAGATATTAAAGCAAATGAGCAATTGTGGAAATGTTTGTAGACAGCCCTTCCCTAGTATCATCATTAGAGAAAGTACTTTAAAATGTTATCATTAACAATAGTTATTGCACATCACCCAAGGTGCTGAAACTTAATGCCATTAGAATGCCCAGAATACGTATCTTCAAACTCACCACTAAGGGGGAAAAAAAAGAAGAAGAAGAAGAATGGAAAAAGAAAAAGGGAGAAAAAGAGATTTAAAGTGTGTAAAATGCTACGCTTATATGTTTTGCTAAACGGTTTATTTTCTCTTAATTTTGTTTCCAATTAGCAAAAATAAAATTAGGATGGCCCTTTTATTTATTTTTTTTAAGATTTTATTTATTCATGTGACAGAGAGAGAGATAGATCACAAGTAGGCAGAGAGGCAGGCAGAGAGAGAGGGGGAAGCAGGCTCCCTGCTGAGCAGAGAGCCCGATGTGGGTCTCGATCCCAGGACCCTGAGATCATGACCTGAGCCAAAGCCAGAGGCTTAACCCACTGACCCACCCAGGCGCGCCTAGGATGGCCCTTTTAAAGTTGAACACACATGAAGCACCAAGGCCATCCAGGAAGAAGTAACCAAGCTCACCTTCTTCAAACCCCTTAATTCTCATCCTAACATAAGGATTAGTTGGTTCATATTTTTAACTTACTATATAATAAATGGTTCTTAAATTTTGCTCCCCCGGGATCCTTAGAAACTTAGAAATCTCTCCCAATGATAACATATTTTTGAGGAATTCTGAGGTTAGGTTTTATACAAAAATTATGCCATTACGGGGCCCATGGGTGGCTCAGTCAGTTAAGCATCCAGATTTTGGCTCTGGTCATGGTCGCAGGGTCATGAGATCGAGCCTGGACGTCAAGCTCCTCACACAGCGTGGAGTCTGCCTGAGATTCTCTCTCTTCCACTATGCTATAAATACTTACATACATAAATACATAAATAAACTAACTAATTAATTAATTAAATCTTTTTTAAAATGATGCTATCAAATTTCCAAATAACTGACAGGACTACTCAAACAAAGTCACCATTAAAACAGCTGTAGTATTTAGTATAAGTTCCCTGGAACCCCTTGAATAGAAAAGCCTCCAAAAGAGGTTTTTTGGTTTTTTTTTTTCAGGTCTCTATTTTAAAGGTGATTTTGGAGTACCATTTCTTTGGTTAACATGTTGGCATGCCGCATTCTGGGGGAGTTGTGGCAGCTCAGATATATTTAAGATGTACTATCAGTTCTATAATCAGGAAACATTGTCACACATATATTTTCTTGGCATTTAATTGCTCCAAAGTTCCACTTTTGGTTGTGGGAGATTTCAAGAGAGAACTAACAATGGATGAACATTTGCTTTCCTGGGCCCTAGAGGCAATGAATGTTCAAGTGGATATATTCCATCATACAGCCTTGCCTCAGAAAAATGGATTTGGTGGTTCACCAAAGCCACCAAAGCCAGATATTTTTCAAAAAATATTTGTTGATGTGATTGCCCCTCTGCAGGACATATATAGGGAGGCTTACCATTCATAATCCAAATTCAGTAATGCACTGAATTAGAAAGGTTCTCATGATTACATTTTTCTTTTCATCTTACATCATCCCTTCCTACTGCTAAATATTTCTTTGCTCCTAAACACCTTTCAAACTTACTGACTCTCCAAATCTTAAGGTAAAAAATCAGTACCACAAGTTCCCAATTTGCTGGCTGGTTATCTTTTAAGCATTTAATATGAAGTAGATAGATTTGTAATTCAGAACAAGCTCTCCTACAGTCGTACACAATAGGTGTTGTACTTTTGTGGTAGATTACTAAGGATACTAATTCAGTTCGGCATAGCCACATGGATAACATAGCTTCTGTCAGAAAATCTACTCTGTTCTCTAGTTAAGGACACAACATCAACCTCTGCTTGAACAAGAGATATGGGAAGAAGAAAGCAAGGTGGGTACTTATGGACATCAGAAGTGTGGTTCTTAAGAAGTGTAGCTACTTAAGAGATGGACTTTCTCTTAGTTCCTATTTCCCAAATGCTGTTCTGCCATAAAGGAAATATCCTAAGACTTGTTCAAATATGTTATTTCATAAAAGCTTTCTGTGGATAATGAACTTGAAGAAATGTTGGACTAAACATAATTAAACAGGTTTCCATCCTCCGCAAAAATCCAGAGGGATTTTGGGGATTTTTAATGGGAGACAGACATCCTCTGAGAATCTCCAAGTTGGGGTTGAGTTGCACAGGATGCCCTTGATTTATGAGAGTTTGGGGACCTCTGAACAAGGACCTAGGTATCCCTGAACTAGTACCTAGATAATGCTCTGTTATTGTTATTCTTTGTTTAACTGTTCTTAACTGAAAGAGGGGGGATGGTCGTCAAGAGGACCTCCCTCCACAGAGATCTGGTGAAGTGCCTCCCACCTGCCAGCTCTCCTATCTCTTTATACACCTAAATCATTCATAAATTGGGGACTGACAAGATCCTCTTTTATTAGCCAAAATAATTTATAAAAAAACATCAGCACCACCTCATGTGGAGACCTACAAAGTAATGCCAAAACAAAACAAAACAAAAAACTGAAAGGGAAATTGCTGTTACACAATCTGGCCAACACAGTTCTATTGGCTTAAAAATAGGATTAAATCCTTTGCAGAGAATACTGCCAGCTGTACTGATATCATTAGCCCATTAATATTATTCCAAGTACATCTGCCTAGAGACTTGACTAACATATACCAAAGCAATCAAGGTTTCAAGGTTAACACTGTTGAAAGAAAAGAAAAATACTTGAATGGGAAGGGAGAATAAGAGAAACCTGGTTGAGAATGTATCTTTATGTTTATAAGGTGCTTTATACATTTCATACTAGACTTCATAGACTAGACCACGCAGCGTGGTCAGAGGGCAATGCCAAGGCTCTGGATTGCGGCAACCAGGTATGTGTTAGCAACTTATATATCAGAAGGTTATAGAGTTAATTATTTCTGCAGAACATTGCCGTTACTGCAGTTCAGACATCCCTGGAAGTGATTTCCTTTCTGCCAAAACGTCAGTGTTATAAAATCCATCCATCACTTCCATGCAACTCTCAAGGAGGCAGCATGAGGCGAGTGAACGGCATCACAGGGCACATGGCGAGGAGGCAAGTTTGGGTATTTTGCAGATTACACAAATGGGAGAAAATCAGGTTTACAGATAGAGGGGCTGAACTGCTTTTGCATTTGCTGTAACATCTCTGTGATGGAGAAGCAACTGTTCCAACCCAGGTCAAAATCCATGAAGAACCTAAAGAGAAGAGAGAAGGAGGACCCTGACAGTAAAGTTTTAGAGCCAGCAAACACATATTTAGACAAAAGCCAATGCTGCCAGCTCTTTAATGAAGAGAGAACCTGAGGATAATCTAAATCAGAGGTTCTCAAACTTTTTATTTTCTGTATTTCCTTTTTTTTTTAAGATTTTATTTTTAGATAATCTCTACACCCACTGTGGGGCTTGAACTCACAACCCCAAAGTTCAGAGTCACCCACTCTACCGAGCCAGCCAGACACCCTGGTTCTCCAACTTTTTAGCCTTGGGAATACATCCCCTCTTAAAAATCACTGAAGATCTCAAAAAACTTTATGTGGTTTGTATTTCCTGCTGTTTACTGCATGAGAAATTAAAAGTAAGATAGTTTTTGATATATGTATAAACTTAATGAGAAGAGTGATATTGTTTCACATTTTGCAAATCCTGATGCTTAGCAAAAGATAGCTAGATCCTCTTACCTGCTTCTGCGTCTAATCCCAGCAATGTCACTCGGTCTCTGGAAAATGCCTCTCTACTCGGAGAGAGAAAGCAAATTTGTTGACAAAGTACCTAAGATCTTTGTACTATTACAAGAAAAGTTCTATCTTGCAGACAACCTGAAAGACGGACAGGGGCTCAAACTGTACTTTGAGAACCAATGAGCTAAAAACACTGTGTATTCAGCACAGTGCAGATATGTACACGTATGGAGATATGACATATAGAACAGAATTCTCAGGTTAACTACTTACTAACCTGTAGGTAGATTATTTTATAGTGTAAGTTCAAACATCCTTAACTGTTCATTTCTTCCAATGGTATAAAGCCTACACTATGCATTGCAAGCCAGAAGGGCAATAAAGATTTAAAAAGGATCTCATACCAAGCGGAGGCCTAACAGAGGCATTCCTGACTATCAGTATCAAATATCATACTTTCGCGTGTGGTACTATTGTGTCCTAATAATGAGGTAGATGGAGTGAGCATTATTCTATTTCATAGATGAGAAAAGTGCACAGAGAGGGGGTAAGTGACTTATCCAAACACCGTAACTAATCCGTGACAGAGCTGGGAACGGGTCCAGCCCAGTGCTGCTTTGAGCTTATCGCTAGGCCAGCACACAATGCCAAAACACATGTTTGGAAAGTGAAAATTATTGCTGGGATGTTGTGTTGCCTGATTTGTTTCTTTATAATTCTTCACTTACTTGGCCAAAGGGCTGATACATAGTTGGTGCTTTGCTATTATTTCGCTCGATGTTCCATTTTAATATTTTGAAAATGTGTAATTACTCCCTCTGGACTTAATTTTCCTTACATGTGAAATTTGGACCAAAATACTGCAAAGGCTCCAGCAACAACGACATCTTAATAACTAATAAAACAAGGCAGATCAGAATCTGCAATTTCAACAAAAGAAAACAAAACAAACCAGTCCCCTCAAATTGGAAAAATATGCCAAGACACTTGTGGTTTGTTCCAAGATAGCGGATGGTATCGGAATATTCTGGAAGCCAGGCATCACGGATGCTTATATCCTGCAACCCCGCAGGGAACATGCACAATACTTACCCTTTCACGGCCCCACGTAAATGTGCAATGTTTTGTGGACAACCCCATATAGGTGAAAAGGTCTGTTATTTTGGGAGCCTGCGTACTAGCTCTGTCAATGCAAAGCATTTCTGCTGTGTTTTGATAAATATTGATTTTTCCAAAAGTGAAGTTACCATCTAAAGTGAAGGAAGATTGTCGGGGCGTCTGGGTGGTTCAGCCAATTAAGCCTCTGCCTTCGGCTCAGGTCATGATCCCGGGATCCTGGGATCTAGCCCTGCTTTGGGCTCCCTGCTCAGCAGAGAGTCTGCTTCTTCCTCTCCCCCTGACATTCCCCCTTCCCACTTGTGCTCTCTCTCTGTCAAATAAATAAATAAAATCTTTAAAAAATAAATGCATAAATAAAGTGAAGGAAGCTTGTACTTTGTTTTGTCTGGAAATTTACCAAAAATAGCCCATTGATTCAGAAGTGCACTTCTGAATCAGTAGTGGTACTGGTGTCATCACAGCTGCCCACACTCGAGCTGTGATGCTCATGTGGTCCTACACACTGGTGTGAGCATCTGACAACACCACCAGATCTACTATCGAGAGACATCAGCACCTACAAGCATACTGAAATAGTTGACTATAAATCGCTTTCCAATAGTTTTCCTTTATATTATAATTAAGATGTTCTGTCAATACTTTAATTGGGTATGTATAGGTAGGTTATATTATTTGTGCTTTCCATTGTCGGATAATAAAGCGACCCTTCCTAATTTCTTTTTTTAAATAGAATGCCGTCGCTGATAAGATCAAGAACCACTGGATTAATTTCCCTTAGAGAATTCCCATCTTTTCTGCTCAAATTTAGTTTCAGATTCAGTATTAATAGGTATTTCTCAAATTTCAATCCCCTTTGAAAAACACACTTATGGTTACTCCTTTTGTGTTAATAAAACAGTGTGAAAATAGCCTGCAATGTATCTGGCTAGAGGGTTTGACATCTTGGGGCTTGGGGGGAGAAGAAAAGGATGATTATTGGATCTATTTCAAAAGAAGCAATGAAAGATATATTTGGTTATCTAATTGACACAGCTTCAAGCTCCTCTAAATTCAAAACCCATGACTGCCGCCACCACCACCACCGCCAGCACCAACACCAAAGACATAGTTGAGAGAAGACAATGTTCTCTCTGCTTTACCTACTAACAAAGAAAAGACGTAGTTCAGAGCCTTATTGGTTAAATGAGGGAAGCTATGGGGACTACTTGTACTAAGACATTCTCCTAAAAATTACTCCTTGCAATGTATATCACAGGTTCAAAGTGAGTGTTCTTTTCAAACATGAAGGATCTTCACTTACAGTTAAATACTGAAACAATTTCCATGACAAATGAGTGCCATTCACCAAAATTAGATAAAAGTCACTGCCAAGTTTTAAAATCCCAATGAAGTTTTGATCAATGCATTCTACACAACAAATAATTGTGATATTTATTTTGCTACCTGTACATGAAGTTTTTCCTTGACGGTTTTCCCGAACCACAGAATTATGTGAAGATACATTTTCCATGCTTTCTGCAGTCTGAGATACATTTTTTGAAAATTGAAAATGAAATGACTTCTTAATCACGTCATTTTTCCCCTCTGGAAGACACTGCCTTTTTTACTTACTGTTTTAAAAACTGCCCAAATCAATACAACTTTCATGGTTGGGTACTAGTCTACTTGATTATGTTAGGGAAATACGTGCAGTGCTTCAGTGTTAGGGAAATATGTGCAGGGAATAGCATTTACTTCTCTGGCTCTATTAGTTTTGTAGCAACGGTTCATTAACAGCATACACCATTAATTTAGAATAAGCCCTACACTAATAATGACAATTGATTTCTTTGTTTAATTTCTCTACAACCAAATGACACACTTTACAATGAACCCCAATTTAAAGTCCTTTGGGAATTTGGATTACATGACACCTTTTAAAAAGGTTATGTTTGATGACATAAACCACCTGATATTTTTCTCTTTGCAACATTTAAAATATAAAAGTACATCTAACTGAATGATTATAATTTGAGTTATTAACTTTAAGTAAAAAAGTAATAAGCATTTTAAAAAGAAAAAGAAAACTTCCCCACATAAATTTCCCTTTCAACATATGCTAATATCCATTTGTAATAAACTACAATGCATAGCATATTCCCAGGTTTAAAGACATTACCTCCATCATTCTCTGTGGACTGAAAGTCAACATTTTAATATGTCAACAACTGCTCTCTCTAAATACACTGACCTCGAGCCAGTCAGACATTCTTTTCTGTTTCAATTTTTCAGTTATAAAACAGATTGATGGTATCTCAAAATATATGTTTTACATACATACTAATAGAAGCCTTATTTGTCAGCCAATTTGACTGACTACTATTCTTATGATGCTGTAAAAAATAAACTCTTGTTGGCCTGAGCATAAATCCTGAGTATAGAATCCCTGAATTGGAGTCCTGACTTCACTACTTTTTTTTTTTTTTTTTTTAAGATTTTACTTATTTGACACACAGAGAGGGAGAGACAACAAGAGAGGGAACACAAGCAGGGAGAGTGGGAGAGGGAGAAGCAGACTCCCCACTGAGCAGGGAGCCCGATGTGGGGCTCCATCCCAGGACCCTGGGATCATGACCTGAGCTGAAGGCAGATGCTTAACTACTGAGCTGACCAGGCATCCCCTGGCTTTACCACTTACAAACTGGATCATGTTGGCCATGTCATTTCACATTTCTGAGCGTCTTTTTCTGCATACATAAGAAATGATTAATGAAACATATTCTGCTTCACTCACAGGGCATTTATGAACATTTCAAATCATAATAACAAGATGATGAATAGAAGGAACAAATATATTTCAAAGACCATGATATGTTTTTCTGCTTTCTGGAATTCTGAAACTACCAGCATGTAGTCAAAATAGTGTGATTTGAATGGAACCTTATAAACTAAACAAAGTCACATCTATATGACTACTATGAGTCAAAACAAGGATAAGCTGTATGGTCTACTAACTATAGTTAAGCCCCAAATTCAATCTCATTCCATCAGCCATAAACAAAGGAAAAACCTACAGTAATAGGTCTATCACATCAAATCTACCATTTCATTAGAACTTGTTTTTTTCTTTTTTTTAAAAAAGATTTTATTTATTTATTTGTTAGAGAGAGAGAGAGCAGGCACAGGCAGACAGAGGCAGAGGGAGAAGCAGGCTCCCTGCCGAGCAAGGAGCCCGATGCAGGACTCGATCCCAGGACGCTGGGATCATGACCTGAACCAAAGGCAGCCGCTTAACCAACTGAGCCACCCAGGCATCCCTAGAACTTGTTTTTTATTTTGATATCTAGAATAATTTGTTGGGGATTGAAGGCAAAGGTAAGTTCTATACCTATGAACATGGTATAAACATTAGTTAGAATCGTAGTTTTGAGTTTTATGCTATCAGCCGTTCCCCAACATGGATTTCTAGTCCCAACTTTTATCCAGAGTTAGAAATGCATATTTTTCTCCCCTAATGTGCTATGCATCTCAAACTGTGCATCTAAAATCAAATACTTCCATTTCTCACTTAAATGCATTGGTTAGAGACTTTTTTCCCCATTTTATTTTTTTTAATTTCTTTTCAGTGTTCCAGAATTCATCGTTTATGCACCACACCCAGTGCTCCATGTAATACGTGCCTCCCTTAATACCCACCACCAGGATCACCCACCACCCCCCCGCCCCACCCCTCCAAAACCCTCAGTTTGTTTCTCAGAGTGGTTAGAGACTTTTTGCTTACCTTTTCCATATACTTCTTAAATAGTATGTGCAAATGTTCTACAGAAGCACATAAAACAGCAAAAGTGAAATAAAATAATAAATTTATATATTTCACTAATTCTTAGTAAATGGATACATGCATAAAGATGAACTTATGCTAAAACTCTACTTATCTCCTCAAAGTCAAGCCTTGACAAGGAAAATACAATCATAAGGGAATATATTAATACCAGTTCCTCACAAATTGTACACCCAGTGTAACCCTCATAATTTGAAACAGAGAAAACAAAATGAAATCCACCTTCTAATGACTCAACTCAACTTCACTCCCACTGAGAAAAAGCCCACTGAGAAATAGTTATGCAACATATTTGCAAAGTCCAAATAGCACTGCAAAGAGACACGGGTTATGAAATGTTTTGTTAAGTGTGATGTAAATAATTAATAGATGAGAACATTTTTATTCCCTTCTAAGAGCAGCAGGAAATTAAGTTAACAGTATATGATGGCATGAGTGATTAGTTCATTTCAGTATAAAAATGAGCTGCTTAAAACCTAATCCTCACACCAACAGGTAACAAGTATAGCTCCTTGAGAAAAGAAGCTACATGTTCATGATGAGTGGCAAAAGCAATTAGATTGGCAGCAGTCTTTGAAGCCAGCTGTGAAGACTGTCAAGAAAGAGAACAGAGAGAATCAATTCCCAACAGTGGTCCAGGCCCTGAAACACAGTGAAGGCAAATTTCGTATTTTTTTTTGACTTCTGTATTCTCTAACTTCAGAAATATTTAGATGAGATTCTTCTGTTAGAACAGAAAAGAAAAAGGATAAGAAAATCGACAAACCTATACTGACTTTGTAGATCTTTGAAGACAAAAGAGAAATGAAAACTTTTCAATTTTACTTAAGGAAGGAGGACATAATACCGCTTTACAATTCATAAAACCTTTAGAATTTATTCTCAAAAAGGCACACATCAGTGATAGACCCTAACACAGGATGGCTAACTCCAGATGGGAATCTATGAAAAAAAAAATATGTAATGTATTAAAATCTAAAGGCCATAAACCATACTTTATTTCTTAGATTGGGTGGTAGTTACATGGGTTTGCATTTTATAATTATTTGCCTTGCTATGTACTTATATTTTCTAAACTTTTAGAGAAGTGGATTGTGTTTCATAATTTTTTCTTAAGATTTTATTTATTTATTTGACAGCAAGAGAGATCACAAGTAGGCAGAGAAGCAGGCAGAGAGAGGGGGGAAACAGGCTCCCTGCTGAGCAGAGAGCCCCATGCGGGGCTCAATCCCAGGACCCTGAGATCATGACCTGAGCTGAAGGCAGAGGCTTAATCCACTGAGCCACCCAGGTGCCCCTGTTTCATAATTTTTAAAAGGTTATTTTAAAATGTTACAAGCTGGGGCATGTGGGTGACTCAGTTGATTAAGCATCTGACTTGATTTTAGCTCAGGTCTGTGGGATCCAGCCCTGTGTTTGGCTTCACGCTCAGCTCAGAGTCTGCTTGTCCTCTCCCTCTGCTCCTCCCCCCACCTGTGTGCTCCCTCTGTCAAATAAATAGATAAAATCTTTCAAAATAAAATAAAATGTTACAGGCTAAGGGAAGCCTGGGTGGCTAAGTCAGTTAAGTGACGGACTCTTGGCTTTGGCTCAGGTCATGATCTCAAGAGCTGAGATGGAGCCCCACATTCAGTACAGAGTCTGCTTGAGTTTCTCTCCCTCTGCCCCTCCCCTGTTCATGTTTGCTCTCTCTCTAAAATAAAAAATAAATAAGAAATATATTAAAAATATAAAAAACATGACAAGCTGAGGAATCCACAAAGTCCTCGTTGTAGTTAATCAGTGGCTATGTCTGCCTTATCTGAAAATAGACTTTAGCTAGTTAATTAAGGAGCTAGAAGCATCGTGCAGGTAAGATAATCATGCAGACCAGATAATGAATTTTATATATTTCACTAACTCTTGGCATATGGCCTGGGGGCAGGCATGACAATTAACTCACACTGAAATATATCTATTTCCTAAAAAAAGAAAAAGAAAAAAAAAGGTCTTGACAAAGACAAACGAATTCTAAATGAATTACTAATACCAATTTACAGCAAACACCAGGGTACACATCCAGTATAACCCTCTTACTTGGAACAGAAAATAAATGAAATCTAACTTACTAGTGGTTCCTATGACTTACTTAACTTACCCTATGCTAAGGGGAAGCCAGCTCTTGTGGGTTATGCCATCTACCTAGCAACTCACTTCTCTGTCCTTCAAATGTAGTATTTGATTTTACTTCAGACATGTTCCTGGTAGACACATCGGGTCCTGATTTACATTCCTAGGTCACAGAGCATGAAATCTCAGTGCCCTCCAGCCTGTGTATAAATATGAAAAGGTAAACAAATGCAGTCACCTATATAGGGACAAGAAAGAGTACTTACTGCATTAAAGAGTGTACAAAAAAAGGTGGGGGGAGGGGGCCCAGGTTGCACAGTTGGTTAAGCATCTGACTCCTGATTTCACCTCAGGTCATGATCTCAGGGTTGTGAGATCCAGCCCCAAGTTGGGTTCTGAGCTTAGCAGGGGGTCTGCATCAGATTCTCTCTCCCTCTCCCTCTGCCCCTCCTGCTTGTGCTCTCTCACTCTGAAAATAAACAAATAAACCTTTAAAAAAAAGTGTGCATATTACAAAGTCCTGTGATATTAGTGTCCAAAATGTATTGATATATAGTTGTAAATGCAGGGATAAAGATATGGCATCAAATATTATGTCTGATAATGAAGCACAGTGGGTTACATAGAAGCGTTGGTAATAGGGGTTTTTTAATCTCAGTCTATAAATATTCTTTTCTAACCTACACTGAAAAATGTCTGAAGGAAAGAAGAGTGTCAACACACACTCATACAATCATTCGAATTGAAAACTATGGCAGCAGCTAAAACTGAATGAGTAACCTATTTCCTTTTCGACTGTTGAGCCCATCCCCTGTTAAGTGGATTGCCTGGCATTCAGAGCCACCAGATGGAAAACACAACATTGTGCAAAGAGCTACTGACCTTGGCTGTTTGTGGATCATGCAACGTGATTGACTTTGAATATTTTAGGATATGATTGCTTCTTGGATCCTCATCATCTTTTTTATTCCTCTGTCTTCTATCTTTAATTACAGATCACAGATTTGAGGATTTTACAAGGCACAGGATGAGTCAGCAAAATACACATGTGCTTATTTTGAACTTCCCCTGTTTTCAGTAAAATTTCTTGTAAGAAAAAAGTATAAAAACCAGATGTCCAAAAAAAAAAAGAATTTTGACTCTGCAAACATTTCAGAAAAATGGAAATATATAAATGATTGAATGAATGAATGAATGAATGAATGGAAAATAAAGATAGGTCAGTGTTTTTCTTTCTGAAAGTGCTCATTAGCCTGTCAGGGACTATCTGTTTACGATGTTACAACTAAGAATATCATTCTGGTTTGATAAAGTCCTGTATTTCAGTGAGGCTCAATTCCTTTTCTTGTAAGGTATTATATTAGTGAAGTGACAACAGCTTCTATAACAGATACACCCTAAAATCTCAGTAACTTAACACAAATCTCAGTGGCTTAACACAAGTTTATTTTTCACTCCTGCAGATTCCAAACACTTCTTGTTCAAGGGTGTCTCTGTGCCGGAGGTTAATTCAACAATTCTCACCATGGGAGGAGGGCATGAATTTCCCGCAGACAGCTAGCTGTCTTTTCCGTGGAAACTGTGTTTTTAGGAAATCTCAGCTTCCCGGGAAAACTCAAGTCATGAGTCCATATTCCCCTAACTTGGCAAGGCTCTTTCTTCTTGGTTGTGAAACAGTCACAAAGCAGAATCATAATAAATTATAGAAGAGCTTGGAAAGATTGCCATTCTATAGTTAATGGAACACTCCAGAAGAGAAGTACCTGTGGTATGTATACACAGAAGGATAAATGTTAGACACAAATTTTACACACCAAAAGGAATTCTGATAGTTTTCATAATAGATGTGAGGTAAATTATGCTATTGATGTGTTAATACATGAAACTTATTCTATGACGACCCTAAGGGATCATCTATACTCATTTTGTTGATGTTTACCTTTTAACACATGAGATTGAGAAGTTCAGCTGCGTAGAGTGGAGGATGGCTTCACTAGGAACATGGAAGTGTTTCTGGATTCTTTATGAAAGTGGCAGCAAAGGTCTGATAGTGAAGCCTCTATCCCATTTCTTACCACTAATTCTCACAGATTAGACAATGTGCTGTCTAGTTCATATGTGTTATCCTATATCCCTTAGATATAAACTGGACTATTGGTCATTGCATATCCTTTCTGTCATAAAACATCTCACCATGACCCTGTTAGGTCAAATCTAAGTAATTCAGGTATATGACTGACATTGATTCTGGCCCATTTGGTACTGTCACAGCCACAATGTAGTGTTAAACCCTAAGATTTCCATGTTGATGGGGGCAGAGGATTTTTCGCAAAGAAAACTAGAGACCTCTGAGGATGAACATCTCCATATTAGGAACAAAAATCGCAGTGGTAGGCTGACCCTTTCCCCAGTGGTGTCATAGCTACTGGATGCTGATGTTGAGAAATAATGGTGACAAAATATCCAAAAGGTACTACTGTGAGGAAGGGGTATTCATTCATCTGCAAAGACTCCCACAATGAGGCAAATAATCAAAAATGTTCAGATCCTACCATCAGATCAGTCTCTTGTCTTCATTATACATTTCTAGGATGCCAAGTTATCATGAATTTTACAAATGAAAGGCTGGTACATATTCGAGCCAACTATCTTTCTGGTCACTGCTGGGAAAATGGAAGGGATTGGTTCTCATCTTGATTATTCCATTTAGGTAAACTTAATTGCAGTTGTTCACCATTCCATCTAATCAGAAACTATTCAGTGTCAACTATGAGCTAGATACTGCTTGGTCCCACAGAGATGATATTTAAAAACACATGAAAACTCTAAAATAATGCCTCTTCCTTTATGGAACTGATAATCAAGGGGCAGGGACAGATAAATAAATATTCCCATAAATACAGAAAGCAAGCCAATGGAAGTCCGAGGAAGAAAATGCACACAGCTGTGAAAACACATTAGACCTTGGGGGCCAGGGAAGAACTCCTTGAGGTTGCTGGTTTCAACATGAGATCGAAGGATATGTCAGAGTAACCTACACAGTGGCAGTTGGAAGCAGAAAGCTGGGGTGTAGACAGAAAGACATAAAATGATGTCAAATTGAACAAAATTCTATGACTGACAAAAGGCTGATCACACATAGGCTTAGAAGCCACATCAGCTGATTCCCATCTTTGCACTAAGCAAGCAATGGGAAGACACTGACTTCATTGGACTTGTATTTTACCAAGGTTAACCTTGACTCCATGGGATATCAAGAAAACCACAGGGGAAGCTATTTCCTTCACTCTAACAGGTTCCCCAAGTTTTCAAGCCAGCCCAACTTAATTATGCAGTGGAAAACAACTTCTTTATTAAAAAAAAAAAAAAAGGAGTTGAATTTCACATGCCACAAATTTTGCTGATGTTATTAGGCAGCATCACATTACAGACATGGCTGTACTTAAAAAAAAAATGTTGATATTTCTCTCTGTATTAAACACCACATGTATACTGGAATATACCCACAATCTCCTGGCTCAGTGTGCTTCATGTTAAAGAAAATAAGCCCTCCAGTCCCCTGCTTCCCTATCCTTTCTGCTTATCCCCAAGATCAAATTTTCAGGAAAAATTATGGACCACTAGTTTACGTCTTCTCTTAATTTTGAAATCCTTCTAGCAAGCAAGCCTTTGAAGTTTGTCATGACAAAGCACCTGGCATCACACTCATGAGGGGAGCCCTCAACCATCTTTGAACCAGGAATTGTCTCTCCACTGGCAAATTCCTTCTGCCACGAATGCTTGACCCATTTCATAAACAAAGCATGTTAGGAAATATGGACCAGCCCTTAGCCTGTTCACATTTCCATGGATTACTTACCTTTCAGAAATTAAAAGTGTAGGGAGCAGTAAGCCCAAGACCATTCTGGGCTTTGCTACCGTGGGATCTGCATACTAAAGCAACTCTACCAAGGTCGCCCTGACCGCAATGTATCTGTGCTAAACAAGATGCCCCACTGTGGTATCTCGTGTCCTGGAACATTTGCAAGATATGCGTTCCGAAATCATCAAGTTCCTTCACTTGTGACTCCGGCTAACTGCCAACAGAAAGTCACTCCCTTCCAACGCCCAACCTTTTCTGCCTATATATACCCCCGCAGCTTGACAAATAAACGAGACTTGATCAGAGTCCTGTCTTGTCTCCATCTCTTGTGTCTCTTGTCCTTTCATTCTCACTCCCCCTCTAGGGTCTCCGTTGACTACCCACGGGTCAGGTCATAAAAGAATTCTACAATTGTGAGTTCTGATGGTATCAGCAATATTACAATGCCAGATCTTCTGATACACATTTGGGTGAAAATGAAACATGATTTAAATTCGAGCTTCTAAGATTTATTTCTCCCTGCTACTACTATACAAAACTGCTATTAATATGCTGTGAAATGAGACATCTACAGCATCGCTAGTAAAAGCCTTTAAGTGGTAATCCTCCTGAATCCTTTCTTGTAATAGCCGAACATTTGCTGTATAAAACCAATGAAATTCACACATGCTGCTATAGAGTAGTGGAGCGATTATGACAGCATTTTTCCCCCCAAAGTACCTTAGGCTTTAGATGATTAGAGAATGGTCTTATGTTTTAAACTTCCTGCCAACAATATGGCTTTTAGTTGCATTGGATTGAGGACAAATTGTAGTATAATGTATGTTGACAGTTTAATAACACGGGTTACTATCCTTGGTGTACTTTATGATGTAATACATCCTTATAGGTGTCTCCAGAGAATTGTGCTATGATTTTCAAGGCACAGAAAATTCAATAAACTAAAACAGTCTGAGTAAGATTTCTGCCTTCTGTATACTTTGGACATTTTCCTAAAAAATAAATAGGTGCTACCCTTCTAAAATATTTTTCTGACATGCCTTTTCTGTTTTTCTTCTCAAGCTATAGATTTTAAGATTGGAATGGTACAATTCTTATTAAATTATACGTTAAAAATATAAAAGTCTCATTCTTTATATGATAAACAGTCTTTTCCAGGTCTCGGAGGTAAAGTTCCTTTTCTATAAAAAGCCATAATTGTGGTTTTCAAAAATCTCATTAAATATTTAGATCTTTTAGAGCACAAGTGTTTTCTGTTGAAGTTTAAACACATTTAGGCTAATTATTTCTAATGTTTTGACCATTGTACAAACTTCGAGTATTAAATGGCTAATAGCATAAAACAAAATAGCAAGTCTTATGTGCAAAATTCATATAATTACTCCTGGATTTTCTTCAAGATACTTCTGGGTGAAACAAAAATGGCAATATAATGTATTTTTAAAGTGATATGAAACATTAGTATTAAATGAAAACAAGTCTAAATACAGATGTGACTTTATGTAGCCTTATTCCCTCTCCTTGCATTTACACAACTATAAACACAAAAAAATATTCAAGTTCTTAAGCACGCTAAACCCACTGTGATTTCACAACGGACAATTGTCTGGTATCTCAGTGATTTCCAGAAAAGAAAACATATTACAATCCTACAAGAAATATCCTCCCAATACTACTTTATTTAAAAAAAAAAAAAAAGACTCAGTAATTTTATCATCCACCTGTTAAGGTGACGGTACAGAAAATGACTATAAATCACTATTTTCCACAACTACCATCCTTTATATAGTCCAACCTTAAAACAAAACCAAAACGAAACAAACAAACAAACAAAAAACCCACGAGACAGTATGGGAATACAGAAGAACATAAAGCAAGTTTCCTGTCCTAAAGGTAATATAGTCGTTTTTAAGGAAGTACTTCCTTTGTTGCAGATACTGTGTAAATTGCTTGGTGTACATTATTTCCTCTACTGCTCCAAACTACCCCAGAGGATAGGTTCCTTATTATCATCCTCATTTTACAGATGACAAAAGAGCATCCAGAAAGGTCAGTGGTTGACCTCAGATTTTACACCACATACATGGTAGAATTAGTATTCTAAGCCTAGCATTCAGAATTCAGACCCTGGAACATCCTGCCTCCCTCACTGGCCAGGCAATTGATTTAGATTTCTTAAAAGGGCACATGTGGGTGTTTTCATTAAAAACAACACAAGCCAATATAAAGAATACTGAATGGATGTAGATTGTATGTGGCTTTTATTTGTTTGAGGACTAAGAAACTCAGTCGCTTGGTAGATCCATTTGGAGATCCCTTCATTTCAGGTGTTCACCCAACAACTCAACATTATTATTGCTCTTGAAACTCATGCTACTTAAATTATCTGATTCTTATCTTTATTACTGCATTTTCTAGTGGCAACACAGAACCAAACTATCTGTGTGTTCAAAGCAAACATATACAAAATAATCAAGGTTTTTGTGAGGTCCTGAGAGCTCAGACAGGGTGAGGTGAAAAACAAATTGCAGTAGAGTTTGAGGCTCAAAGCAAAAAATGAAAAGAAAGAAAGAAAGAAAAAAAATTCATGCCCTTCAGTTCTACCTCTCAATTCAATTCCAGTGTCTTTCTTGCTTTTTTCTAATTTTTTTGGCCCAGGGTTTGTGTGCTTTCCTCCCCCCACACCTGCCCCCCTGGGTTCCAACCAGGCCTGGTTGGAAGAGGTCCCAGCAGAGAGCAGAGGTCTGAGGATTACTGAAGTGGTTTTCTTTTTAATCACTTATAAAAACAGAGACAAAGCCAATCACCAGCCATGTGATTTGCTCCAAGACTCCAGGTCTCTAAATTCCCTGAAGAAAGCTAGAATCAGCACTTTTTCCAACAGCGTGGTATCTTGAGCTTCAGTCAAGTCTGAGTGCCATTCTGCTCTGGGAAGGGGAGGGAGGCAGAGAGAAAAAGAAGATACTACTTGACACCTTAATAAAATGGAGACCATACTTGAACTACCATCCTCGAGCACAGGGTATGTACCTATGTGTCTCTACTCTTCCCTAGCACTTTGAAAATGTATTCTCGCTTTATTTCCTGGTTGATGAAGCTTAACACAATCTCTATTCCTTCCTCTCATAGCTTCTGATTTTCCTTCCGTGGGGTTTGCAATCAAAAAGTACTCCTTAAAAGCTAAATTAGGAACAGAAGATGAAGAGACTGAGATAAATCTGATTGCACTGGTCCTCACTAAAAGGTAATTAACTAGCATTTAAATAAACACTGCCTAGGCAGTTGCAGAGAAAGGGGCAAAGCCCTGAAAGACAGGTCAACAGTTTTAACACCCTAGTGGCCAAACATTCTTGGGAATGGTCAGCGGTTGTCCATGAAATCCCCACCCCCAACCCAAAACCAAGTACAAATATCATTAAGGATGAGCCCAAAGGATTAATTTCATTTTATTGTGTACTTGCAAGTTTCAAGACTTTAACCCAGGCGACAGCCTTCATTCCTATCCACCCCAGCCATCCCGCCCCGACCTTAGAAAAGAAAGCAATCTGTAAACTCAAACCAAATGTTTTCCGTGTCTTTTCCTCTCAGAAACATCAGCAGACTTAGTCAAGCCTAGGCAAGGTGCCAGCCGCAGCTAGATTACACTACCCCTGAGATGTGGGAGTTGGCTGTGTTCCTCTGGGGCTTGCACAGAATGGTATTAAAAGTAATGAACACAAAGAGAGACCCTGCAGGGCATGATGTGGTTTGTGTTTACGCCTCATTGGAACACTGTGGGTATTAGCAACTCTTCCAAATCTTCACGTGTATGGTGTCGTCTGGTTTTTGCACACGTACTAACTCACTTCTCAACATATTTAGGCTTCTTTCCCTCACAAATGCCCACTTGTCACACTCCAAGCTTGCATCTGTCCTTCTCCTCACCCCTCTCCCCCAAACTATAACCAGTTTGATGGACACTTTCCAGCCCCCTTTCTAAACAAGGTCCCTGTTTCCTTGGGGCAGATGATGCCTAGGGTTACATCCTAAGGTGATATGGACAACATGAGAAATTTCAAATTCCATTGCATGAATTATAGTTACAGGTAGGATCTAAACTAAAGGTTTATTAATTAATGTAAGAAATGCAACTTAATATTACTACTAATAAGTACCTAATATTTTGGCTGGAATATTCGTAATCATTAGGAACACTGAAGAAATGTTGTACACATAGTTTTATGTTCAAAGCTGTATGTATGGGCTAGAGAATACTTAGAGAATTTGAAACTAGAGAGAATCAATAGTCCAACCTTCACTATTCATTGAAACTTAATGATTTTTGTCCAATAGTGAAACTGACATGACTGTTAACTTTATGAAGAAAAGAAACAAAATTAAAATGACGCTGTGGTAATTCACTTGGTCTCTTTCATTTAGTGCTGTTTTATTTATACTTGAGTTCTGTAAGAGGCACAGGATACACATTATTTTAAATAGCTTGTAAAATAACAGGACAATATAATAAAGATTATATTAACAGTAAGTTAACAATACAATCCAGAAATAGAGCAACATGACACAACGTTCTCTCACACGTGACTCAAATCAGTTGAGGAGGCCTTCCAAATAAAACTAGAATACATGTGCATCTACCAAAGTTTTGGCACATGGCTGAATGATTTCTAAGTGAAATCAAATCCATTACTGGAAGAAAAGGAGTCACTAGAAAATCCATGGTCATTACATGGTTAATATTAGTCCCCTAAGAGGAAGGTTACTTCCCATTAAGTCCAGATTGGAAGGACACGATGATCTCTTTACACATAATAGCAATGTACCAAATAAGGAACTGATTAGATTACAATTAGAAGAGCTATTGCAAAGCCCTAAATATATAATTGGCAGGGTTCCTCCAAGTTGAAAGTGCTGATATCCAATACACATCAGCTCTGGCTTGGCTTGTCTTGTTAGGTAAACAAAATGTGTCTTGCTTGTCATTGTCATAAAATATTAATGCACTAGAAGTCTCTAAACCTTGCTAAGCATAAGGCCTATTATCACACTTAAGAGCAAAGCAATCTAATAAATCGCTGGCTGTATAAAAACGAAGTCAGCTGGCAGAGACAGTAATCTCCCTAAGGGATAGTAAGAGCCTCATCTTCAACTACAGCAGCTGCAGTTCCAGAGAAATTATGTTTCTTCTGCTTAGTAAAAATACATTTGTGCTGAATTCTGTTATTTAAACTCTAATGGAATCATTAGGAATATCCATACATTATGAGTAATAGAAAATTAACTAAGAAAATCATCTACAATGCTGTCATATAATAGGCACGGTATTTTTTATTAGGATTGAATTTTAGGTGGCTAAATCTGATGTAAAATCAAGCTGTTTATTACTAATACCCATTTCGAAAGAGTAGGAACCCCCAACTCATACATAAATAATCATGTGTAAACACTGAGCACTGAACTACTATCCCTAATTGAAAGCAACTGACTTGTTTTGCCCTGGTAGGAGATCCTTCAGGCAGTAAGTAAACATAAATGCAACATTGTTGCTATATATCTTGAAACCGATTATAAAATTGCTGGCATGTTGCTATTTTATGCAACACTTAATCACTCTCTGAAAACCCTAAGAAAGATGTATTTCAGAATGGGCCATACCTTTACTTAGCACCAGCACCCCAATGTATACACACCTTAAATTAGGCAAATCAATATATTTCCAGGCAGAGAGAAAAGACAAGCCGATAGATTTTTAAAATAGTAATGACACATAATAATGTGCTTGTACATATATTATTTCACTTTAACTTCATAATAACCCAGTAAGGTAAGCACAGTTGTCATGTCCATGCCAAAAATAAAGAAACAGATCATTCACCCCAAGTCAATCAGTTCACGGTAAGCACCATTACTTCTTAAATGTTACTCAATTTGAACACCACACCTCTAAAGGCAGTCCAGTTTTTGTTGTTGCTGTCATTTTATTTTCTACTCACAACCTCATCTTGACAAAGACAGTGTTTCAAATTCTGAGAAGTATTTAGCCCACCAATATGTAATCGTGACCAAGGGATGGTAACTTGAGGTTACACGATGAATGGACAATGTGCACCTTTCACTGGACATTTAGTAATGAAGTGCTGATGACCTACATGTGTGGAAAACATGAACTACAAAAAGCCTGCCATACTTAGAAGGAGAATTAGGAGATGAAAATGTATTTGAATCAGAAGGGGAAATATGCCCTTTCTTACATGGCACAGGGATCATAGACTTTACACTTACCCAGAGACTAACACGGGCACTTAATAAGCATCTCTCATCTGTAGGATAATGGCACTTCAGAAAAGGAACACCATCCTCCCCAGTGTATTGTTTAGGATTATAACATTCCCCATAAGGCCATGCCATCCCCTCTACGTTGACAGTAACCTTTGTGTCAGAGAAACTAAAGAGAAGTACCATTAGAATAAAGTATGCATTATTTTCTCACTTAGGAAAAACTACATCATAATCAATGTGAAGCACAAGGATCTCCAGTGGTGTGAAAAGTGGGTCTGGAAGTTACACATTTACTGAATAAATGCTGATAAGATCACCAGCCGACAGCGAGATCACCTCTCTGAACTCCTCACACTTAGGTCCTCTGTTCAGTCAGCCCATAACTGTTGCTAACCTGCTCTGTGTGTAACATAATGGGAGCTGCAGAAGTCACAGAGGAGATTAAGATTCAGTGGCTGTCCTCAAGGTGTCCATATCTTTGTTAAGAAAAATTAAATTAAATTAAATTATGCACCTCAGATATGTTAATCATAGGGACAAAGTGCTCAGTGACATGCAAGATGCAAAACAAAACAAAACAAACTATCTCTTAATTTTCTGAAATCAAATCTAATCTTGACTCCAAGACTTTATTTGCCCCTGGTGGCAAGAAGGGCATCAGCTTCCACATTGGCTCCTTTCTTCGTTGCTTTACTTGGTCCCTGGACAATGTTAGATCACCTTGGGCCTTAGCGCACGGTGGCCATTCTCCACATCACAGTTCCTTCTGTGGCAGTTGGCTGATCAGGCATGGATCCTCAGAGCTGAGTCATCTCTCCTTATTTCTCCTTCCAGGGAACAACTACCACTTACTGGCCAGTTTTGAGCACTCTCCACAATGTCTCACATTAAGATGTGACATCCAAATGACTTTCCCTTTTCTACCTCCCCCAAACCTGCGACATGATCTGTGTGCCCCTCTCCTTTCTTCTTTATTGAGAATTATCCCCTCATGGGCTCTACCTGCCTCCTTCTTCTTACTGTGTAAAAGATGCAATAGCTCTCCCTTGGTTGTTTTCTATCAGCGGAGTATGATGGTACAGAGAAGTGCTGGATGACTCATCGAGTCAGGCTCCATACTCTCAAATTGGGAAATACCTGTTACCTTATTCTGAGGCAAAAAGAAAACATAAAAGTCAATTAAAAAAAAAACGCAGCAGTGCTCGCTTCGGCAGCACATATACTAAAAAAAAAAACGCAGCAATACCCTCTTCTTCTCTAAGAATGAAGCCCACTCCTTTAGAGGCAGCAGAAAATAAAACCATGGTTGATTTTGTACATCTGGCAATTTTAAGTTCTCAATATCTCACCCTGTTCCACCTTGACCCCAAGCATTCAAAAAGCATGGAGATGAATTTCTAGCTAAGTTCTTCAACTATACCATGCTCTTTCATGATCCTATTTCCATATCTGTACATGACATTTTCTCTCCTGAAATGAAAATGCTGAATTATCAAGGCTCAGCTCATATGTCAACATTTCTATTAATTAATTACTAACTTCTCTAGGCAAAGAGACTTTCTCTCTTCCCTTCTATAGCATTTTAATATTATTACTATAATATACTTGAGATTATATTAAAATTACCTGTTTACTTTACTGTTTCTACCCACAGATTATTATCTCCTAGTGGATATGCACTATTTGTATTTTCTTAAAGATTTTATTTATTTGAGAAAGATCAAGCAGGTAAGAGAGAAGTGGGGGGGGTGTGAGGGGGAGAATCAGAGGGAGAGGGAGAAGCAGACTCCTCACTGAGCAAGGACCCAGAGGCCAGGCTCAATCCCAGGACCCCAGGATCACGACCTGAGCCAAAAGGAGATGGTTAACCACCTGAGCCACCCAGACACCCACACTATTTCTATTTTATAAATATGTTTCCAGCAGGACACAGGTCTCAACTTTGGAACACCTCAGATGATAACAACAGGATGGCAAAGAGGATGTGAAAGCAAAAAATAACCAAGATCCAGACTACACCTGAGGCCAATACCCAAAAATATTGACTAATCATTTGAGTAATCTATTTCAGTATTGTGGGTTGTCTCAATAGCAATCACTGGGCAGTGGTGAAACTTGGCATCAGGCTAATGACAGTATTTAGACCTGAAGGGTTCTCATTGAATCACATTGAATCTAGATGCCAGCTGGTGGCTTATAGTTCAGAGACAGATGTGTGGTGAGGACACTTAATACCCCAGCCAGGTAAACCAGAGAAAGGAGTAGGAGAAAAGCCAAAAAAAAAAGAGCTCAGCCTTAGGGCCTAAAGAGTTTTTCCTTTGCATCCCTTTACAACACTAATCATCGTTCATAGTGGTAATGGTAGTAACAATTATTAGTATTATTACTAATATCAGGAGGAGTGAAGAAAAATATCTCACAAAGTCCTCAACATACTTCCCTCATATCCTATTAGCCAGAACTAGCTAAATGAAATAACGTGCTCAAATATGTCAATACTGGAAATGAAATGCTCCGTGACTCACAAAATATAAAAATATTCTATTTCTTAATTTTCCTAAAAACATCTAACCCAAACTCTGAGAATCCATTTACCAGTGGAGTCACATTGGCTCCTTCTCTCTTGTTTTCTTTGGTCTCAGACTTCATAATTAAACCCAAGTCTTAATGCATGTACTCATTCTTAGAGTCATCTTATCACTCCTAGATGCTCATGGTCAGCTGGGCTTTCTGAATTGCCTTAAATCAATAACAATATATTCCCTACTTCTGGGTACATCATCACACAAAGTAGGCAAGAAAGAAGTGGAAATGGTTGATAGATAGGCCACAAATAGTATCTAACATAATCAGACTGAAAACATATCCCCAAAATCCCTTCTTTGTAATTTGGCTAAGATCAAGTAAAAACAGATGCCCCAAAACATCAAGAAAAGGTAAAGAGATGGTAAGAATGAAAGAGAAGTTGTAAACATATTGAGAATAGAAATGTCAGCATTAGCTGATATATGAATTTTATAGGGAATGAATAAATAAATAGAGGGAAAGACATTTTAGAAAAGGTAATGACTTTAAAATTCTCCGAATTGAAGAAAAATGTTAATATCTTGGATTGAAAGAACACATAATTGCAAACTTGGTTAGATTAGGAATAACCTACAATGACACATGCTCTGATGACAATTAAAAATGTCAAGTAAAAATAAAAAGTTTCAGGGAGGAAAATCCAATCACTCATAAAAGAGTTAGAATTAAACTGACACTGAAATTTTCAAGGACATCACAGTCAAGAAGGCAACAGAGTATTGAAAGAAAAGCACATGATACTGGAATTCTATATTTTATTAAACATCTTCTTTAAATGTAAGTGTGAAATAAAAATATTACCAGCCCCCCCCCAAAATTACCCAGCAAAAAGGACTTGAAAAAGTTAATCACACAAAAACCTATCTGACATGTTCTTCAGCAAATAAAGAATTAGATCTGGGAGGATGCTGCAAACACATGGAAAGGAAGGGTGATTAAATACCTTACTTACTAAAAAAAACTAATCGGGAAAAAATAAGCTTTAGGATAAGTCATTTTTAAAATATTTATTTATTTATTTATTTATTTGAGAGAGAGAGAGAGAGAGTAGGGGGAGGGGCAGGTAAGAGAATCTAAAACAGACTCCCACTGAGCACAGAGCCCAATGTAGGGCTCAATCCTACAACCTTGAGACCATGACCTGAGCCAAGACCAAGAGGTAAATGCTTAACTGACTGAGCCACCCAGGTACTTCTAGCATAAGTCTTAGTAAAAGATAATCACTTTTCAGAGCAGCAGAAGAAAATTCACCTTGTTCAGTGAATATTAGGAAAATAGGGGAAGTAAGGTGCGGGGGGGGGGCAGGATAAACAAAAAACTTTCAATAAACTGAAAAAATATATATATGTCAGAAGTCCCAATACAATAGTAATTAAAAGAAATGGAAATGGCCTTTACCACTAACGAAAAATCTCTAGTGCATTTTTTTAAAGATTCCCAAATATTAAAACACAAAATACATGAAGTTTGCAAATCAAGGGAGAGAAAAAAAATGACTGCACACAAACATGGACCAAAAGAAAGCCAGAACCAGACAAAATAATTTAAAATAAAAATGATCATGAGGATGGGCAGCTGGGTGGCTCAGTTAGTTAAGCATCTGACTCTTGATTTTGGCTCAGGTCATGATCTCAGGATCATGATATTAAGCTTTGGGTCAGGGTCTGCACTTAGTGGGGAGTCTGGGTGAGATTCTCTCTCTCTGTCCTCCCCCCTGCTTACACATTCTCTCTCTCTCTCTCTCAGATAAAATAAATAAAATCTTTACAAAATGATCACAAGAAAAAATAGAAATATTATATACTGGCTATGTTTAATCATCATGAATCTATCTTCATATAACAGTGCAGTTGAAAACATTACACAACAGCTTTGATAGACCTAAAGGGGAAAATGGAAAAATCAACAACTATAATTGGAGATTATTAACTAATTACTGCCAACAAAGCAAACAGACCAAGAAAAAGCAAATATATTCCTTATTGATTAAAAAAAGCTCTAATTAATAAACTTTGCATCAACAGAGTCTATCCAATTGCTTCAAGCAAAATTTAAAAATTCAGAAAACTAACCTTATACAGAACCATAAAGTCTCGGGACACTTGGGTGGCTCAGTTGGTTGAGCGGCTGCCTTCAGGTCATGATCCCAGCGTCCTGGGATCGAGTCCCACATCGGGCTCCTTGCTCAGCAGGGAGCCTGCTTCTCCCTCTGCCTCTGCCTACCACTCTGTCTGCCTGTGCCCGCTCTCTCTCTCTCTCTGACAAAAAAAAAAAATTTTTAAAACCATAAAGTCTCAATAAACACCTTCCAATCAATATTATATAGATTTTATCTACAAAGCAATAAAATTACATGTCATTGGAGTTTAAAAAATTAATGTCTAGAAGAAAATACTTCTCAATAACCCTTGGATTCAAGAAGGGAAACTATGTAAGTCTTAGAGTAAAAAATTAGTAGGAGTACCCTATTTCAAAATCTGATCATCCATACGACACAGATTTAAAGCTATGTTGGGATTTTCATTGACAGTAAACTCAATATGGACCAACAGCTGAAAAAAAAAAAAAAAGGAAAATTGAACACACAGCAAATGAGATCTAATACCTTTTTTAGTGCAAGTAAATGTCAGAAGGAAAAAGTCAGAATTCACCCTGAATGTTGTATTCTGTTAAGAGATGCCAAAATATAAGGAGAATTATGAAGAAAAACAAGAAAAATGGGGAGAAGGGGAGGACCTCTGGATGGAAAGATACCTGGGCTCAACACCTTATTCAGATGATTGGGATTTCAGGACAGTCAAGTAGTGCAAGGACATGAATCCTCAAGACATCAGGAGTTACCACCTGTCCGGTGGTGGAGTGGGGAGATGGATGGTCCATGTGATTCAAAAGGGCAAAAGTGAGACCAATGTCTGGGAATTCCAGTAGGAAGAAATTGAAAGATGGTAAAAAAGAAATTTCTAGCAGTAAAAATAATTAAAAACAATTGTTTAAAATAGCAACTTATCACAAAAGACTATTCCAGCAGAGATGGCCTCCTGATGCAGTAAAAGAAAATTCCCACAAAGAAAAGGTCATTGGAGTGTAGTCCATCTATGTCCCAAGTTGTAGAACAGGACATCTGTCCCCTTGGGACTCAAAAATACCTGAAGTTCTCTATTTTCACAATAAATATGTCAACTCTTTGGAAAGGAATAAATTCTCTTAATGGTATGTTTGTGTTGTCCATGAAGAAAGTGGTAATTTCTACTGAATTTAACCTTTTCATATTCCTCTTCAAATTTCTGTTAGTACACAGTTTTAATGATGTAAGGTAATTTTGCCTAGAATTTGGTTTATTTTTCAACCCTGATCTACCCCTCTGAATTACAAAAAGAGCACTAAAAACTTGCCTGTGTTTCAAGTTCTGTAGAGTTTACCATGCCTTTTCATTTGATTAATAATAACATTGAAAAATCTCTCTTTCACAAGAGCTAGAGACTGTGAATTTTTGTGTGTATTACAAGCATGAATTACTTGTTATACAATGTTAAGAAGAGTTTTCTGAGTTTGCAGCAATGAAATTAGGTGTCTTTTAGTAAGCTGCCAGTAATACAAGTTTGAGCAACAAGGGACGAGGTATCCCTCACTGAAAAATGGAGGAGAAACTTCCAGTGTAATTCCTGTAGGATGGCCAAACAAAGGACCCTATTTTCATTTATCTATTAAGTAGTTCATTCATTCATGTACTATACGAGTGACACTCTGTGTCACAGTGAAGAGTATGGACACTGGAGCCAACCTTATGGATATAACTCCTATCTCCACCAAGTGAGAACTATAGAAGTCTAAGCAAGTGGCCTAATTTTCTTGTACTTCAGTGTCTGCATTTGTAAAGGGTGGTAATGATACCTACTTCCTAGGTTGTTGTGAGGATTAAATGATGATAGATGATAAAGGATTAAATTAGATGATAGATGACAGACAGATAGATAGATAAAGACGGATGGATGGATGGATAGATGGAGGGAGGGAAGGAGAGAGATAGAGAAGGATGGATGGATGGATGGGAGACAAATAGATAGATAGGTGATAGATAATAGAGACTGATAATTATAGATGACAACACACTTACAAATATATAATACCTAGAACAAAGATTGGCCTTTGTGCCCTCTAAGTGTTCATTGTCCCTGAACCATGTCCCAAGTTTAGGGCTGGATGCCGGGGATGACAATATCGAGAAAATGAAAAGTACTTTAATATAATACAAGGTATGATAGGTCAAATTATGGAATTCTACTTAATCCTGAAAGATTTGAAATGGGCAAGCTAGGATCAGTTTTGCTTGTTTTCAAGATTATTCTGGCCACACTGAGATGAATGGATTGACCAAGGAAGAGGGGAAGGTGTCCAAAGAATGGACACAGAGAGACAAGCCCAAGTTTATTAGATACCAAAAGCCAGTGCAAAGGAAGGCTGAAATTTTCTAATTTTCTTTTCTGAAAACATGGTGTGCTTGCGTTCATGCATTCGTGCGCATGTGTGTTGGGGGAGGTGAGGCTGAGGGGTGTGTGTGTGTGTGTGTGTGTGTGTGTGTGTCCAGTGTGACGAATCATAGGATCCTTTGGGGTTAAAGTAACACTCTGAACTTTACAAAATTTCTAAACCTAAGACCTCATTTCCTCTTTTTGTAAAACATGGATTCACAGCATTTTGGAGACAACTGAATAAGAAACTGTGTGAAAGGAATTCTTAACCATAAGGCACAAAATAAATGTTTCAGCTGTAATTATGTCCGGCATGTGGAGAGGGGAACTGAATCTCAAGGTCTCTTCTAGGAAGTTTATTTTACCAAAGGAGAGGCATGAAGATGGATATGGGATATCACAAGGCAAGAAAAAGTGATGATTAATATCTGTGGTTACAAATCAAGCTTTTCATGTAACAAGATCCTTCATGTAAAATGATGTTTCAGGGGGCCTCATCTCTGACTCAACTCCTCCTAGATCCAACTCCCTCCCGCAGGATTTTGAGTTCCACAACTTGCGCCGCCCCCCCCACCTCGCACTGGGACAGTGATCAGAACATTTTTTAGCTTTCCCTATCTTCTTACTCTCACATCATTCCTTTCGCACCCAACTTAAATTCCATGCTCAATCCATATCATCATTCCTGCGCATATACCTAACCACCATACACACAATGCCCCCCTCCTTCATCATACTTCCCTGGAAAAACCTCAACCCCAGTTAAATTCAACTAACCACTTGGGCTGTTTCTGCCCCTGAGAGGTGACTATATGAAGGAAAACAAAACCACACTGACTGGATTCATTTTATGATCATGACCACTAACTACAGTCTTATTACACTTCTCTCATTCTTCTAGACTACTGACCAGTGCTCTGCATTGTACTAAATCCAATAGTCCGTTTGCATATTACTATATACATAGCATTTTACATTTTTATATTTAGCAATCTGCTGAATTTTAGGCTCAGTCCTAGTTTGGGATTTCTTCTCTTATGGCTGCCTTGTCCTACTGACCACCCGTGTAACACTACCTTCTTCCAATATAAATGCGTATACACACAGGCACATGAATCCACACGTGTGTACACATAGCCTCATAAGGGAGGTCTGATCTCCCTTATCCTACTTGATCTTTCTTCCTCGTAGTCTATACCACCATTTGTCGTACTATGCATTTATTTGTTTGCTGACATTCATCTCACACCGTTCAACTATACGTTTCACAGGACAGGGACTTGGTTTTATTCATCATTAAATCTTCAGAGTCCTCAGAGCCTACAACAGCATTCAACATTTAGTAGGTACTCAACAAGTTTTATCTGAATGAATGAATAAATAAATGAGGGAAATCAATATTTAAATTTAGGAAATTTCCCAGAGGATAAAAATAGTTGCTTAATTAGCAATGACAAATCAAACATGTTAACAAGCTATGATATAAATATTCCATATATGTATTTATTCATTATTCAATAGTATTTATGACTTGCTTATTCCCAAAAATGATCTGAGGCAACTGATATGTATATAGTATTGCTATTTATAAACTGAGTACAGAATATTCTGTCTCTAATGAAGGAAAAAAAATATGTGGTCTAACTGCTTTTATAAAATATGAGTAAACCTTCATTAAAAGAGGAAAGGGAACAGAGTAATAAGTCTTTCTTCAAACAGTAACTGATGAAAATTTTGTGTTTTTTTT